>JADBJO010002351.1:205000-217500 GCA_016801955.1 Conus betulinus
GGGGAGAAAGAAAAAAGAGACCATAGAAAAATTTTGTAACAGAGCATAAAGGGATAGCCTACATAATTTTGCGCACTCACAAACATTTACAATGTGCATGTCAGATACACATAAACTCATCGGTATTCAAGTCACACACACACACACACACACACACACACACACACACACACACACACACACACACATGTATTGGCACCATTATCTTGACTGTGCACTGGACCAGTCGTCATATGGATATCGATTTTCGACTAAATTGATATTTTTCTCAGCAGTTCTATGGAATGTATCTGCTGATGGTATTACATTAAGAACCCAAACCAATTACACTCAAAATTTTGTTGTAGGAAATTTTACATTAAGTAGACACCACACACACACACACACACACACACACACACACACACACACACACACACATCAAGAACAACAAGCTTATGCAGTTACATTGAAAATATTCGGCTTCATTGGTCTTCGTGAACTATTGATCTCCTGCCTGTGTGCCAGTGGGTAAGGTAGTGAGGGAAGAGACGTATGTCATTCAGTATGACGTAATGAAAGAAATTATGCACACAATTGACGTATGACTAGACAGACCTACTACAGAGAGTAATTTGATGAATGGAGAGAGAGAGAGAGAGAGAGAGAGAGAGAGAGAGAGAGAGAGTGTGTGTGTCGTGCGTGCGTGCGTGCGTGCGTGCGTGTGTGTGTGTGTGTGTGTGTGTGTGTGTGTGTGTGTGTGTGTGTGTGTGTGTGTGTGTGTGTGTGTGCGCGCGCGCGCGCGTGGGTGGGTGTCAATATGTAGCCTTGTTTGTAGGTGCAAGGTACTTATTGTAATATTCTTCTTATTGGTTTCATTTATGTTTTCTTTAACCTTTTTGGCAAGCTTAGGGCTTATGATCTAAAATTAAGCGCCATAAATAATCATCACTATCATTACTATTATTTGTTATAATTATCATTCCCTCCCTCCTCCCCCTCCCCCCCCCCCCCCCCCCCCCCCCCCCCCCCCAGGTCCTGGTGAACTGGAACCAAAGTCTTCAGAATCGGCAAGCTCATACAGTCCATCATTTGGATGAACTTGCCGTCAGCCTCGGAAGGGGACATATGCACCCAGGCCAGCACGGCGACTGGACAACCATTGTGATCATCAGTTGGGGGCTTAGCAGCTGGAGGCCGACGCATAACGAGCTAGTACCACTGAACAACCGAAGAACGAACTCGGCGCAGTGTCTCCTCGGCTTGGTGGCCTTTAGGAAGACTGCACGTGAATGTAACTCGTGGCAGAACGTCTGGGGCTGACACTGGCGAAAGATGGAACTTGTGTGTTGGAAGGGGGGGGGGGGGGGGGGGGGGGGCTGAGTGAGTGGTGTGGGAGGGATGCTCACTGAGAGGGGGCACTAGGACGAGACAGCACAAATGAATACATGAAGAAAGAAAAGAAAGAAAGAAAGAAAGGAAGGAAGGAAAAGAAGGAAAGAAAGAAAGAAAGAAAGAAAGAAAGAAGAAATGACTGAATGAATGAATAAATATGTAGATAAATTCACAAATACTGACCGCACATCCACAGAACGTGAGGACATGAACACGTTAGGGAAACAGGCGGTTACAGCCGAGACAGCCTCTTTGAACTCCTCTTTGGACTTGTTGTCCACGTGCACGCAGTAGAAGTTCTGGGGTCTGTAGATGGCGCGAAGGAGGTTGACGACCTGTGGCACATTTCAAACGTTCTGCGCATGGGTCAGAAGGGAGTACCTGGACATCTGTTGTTTACAGACTGGGGTCTACACAGGGGTCATGAGGTGGGCTAAGCAGGACAATTGTTTACAGGCCCGGGATCTTTACAGGGGTCAGGTTACAGGCCGGGATCTTTACAGGGGGGTCAGGTTACAGGGGCCAGGCCGGATCTTTACAGGGGTCAGGCTACAGGCCGGGACCTTTACAGGGGGTCAGGTACAGGCCCGGATCTTTACAGGGGTCAGGTTACAGGCCCGGATCTTTACAGGGGTCAGGGTTACAGGCCAGGGTCTTTACAGGGGTCAGGTTACAGGCCCGGTTAGAGGCCCCGGATCTTTACAGGGTCTTTACAGGCCGGATCTTTACAGGGGTTACAGGCCCGGATCTTTACAGGGTCAGGTTATTCAGGGCCGGATCTTTACAGGGTCAGGTTACAGGCCGGGATCTTACAGGGGTCAGGTTACAGGCCCGGATCTTTACAGGGGTCAGGTCGGATCTTTACAGGGGTCAGGTTACAGGCCGGGATCTTTACAGGGTCAGGTTACAGGCCCGGATCTTTACAGGGTCAGGTTACAGGCCCGGATCTTTACAGGGTCAGGTTACAGGCCGGGATCGTTACAGGGGCCAGGATATGGTGAGATACTCGTGGCTAGGATTTATGTTGCGTAGTTGCTGCGAATGTTTGTTTATGGATATGCGTTCACTTGAAACTGGAGGTAGCCCTGTTTGAACAAGAAATACAGCGCGTCGGTTAGCGAGGCGAGCACTTTGGCGTGAGTAAGGTTAGGGTAATGTTGCTTATAGCCCAGCCGACCGCAAAGGGCCATACAAGGCTGTTGGCGTGAGTGAGGTTGGCGTGAGTGAGGGTCGGGCAGTGAGTGATCTGTAGTGAGAAAACGACACACTAGCAAACAAACACACAAACCCCCAACAAACACATTTATCGGAGTGAGTGGGGTTTGGGTGACGGCGGACGGGCGACATACAGTAAGCGCGCTCTTGGTCAGTTGTCACCTTGCGCGCATGGTCATAAAAGATGGTCTTGTTGTAAACAAGAGCGCATTGCCGTTTTCAATAAGAGTGCAACCGTGTTATCAATAAGAGCGAAAAGGATCCATCCCTTTGCTAAAGTGGAAGAAGGATGGTGGGGGGGGGGGGGGGGGGGGGGGGGGGGGGGGGCGGGAAGTTGAGGAGCAGAGAGGGCGGGTGGCATGGGAGGGAAGGGGGAGGGGGGGAGACGCTATGCATGACTGCATGCCACGGATCAGGGAAGTGATTCAACAGCTTCCTGCCATCAGGTGATGACCTTTTAATTCATTCACTGACCTTCCCTGTCTTTACGGGTCCTGATCGGACATTATAGCAGTGAAAAGAAAAAGTAGGAGTTAAAAGAGAAATGATAGACAGAAGGACAGGAGAAAAGGGGGGGGGGGAGAGAGAGAGAGAAGAGGAGAAGAAGGTAGAAAGAGGGTAAGGGACGAATAAGGAAGAAAACGAGAAGAGGAGGGGGGAGGGGGGGGGGGAGAAGAGAGGGGAAAGAGAAGAGAAGGAAGAGGAAGGAACCTAGAAGAAGAAGAAGAAGAAGAAAGAAGAGATGATGATGATGATGATGATGATGATGATGATGATGATGATGATGATGATGATGATGATGATGATGATGAAGAAACGACGAAGGAGGAGGAGGAAGAAGAGGAGGAGAACGAGGAGAAGGAGGAGGAGGAGGAGGAAAGAGGAGGAGGAGGAGGAGGAGGAGAAAGAAAAAGAAGAAGAGAAGGGGGAGCAGGAGAAGAAGAAGAAGAAGAAGAAGGAGGCGGAGGAGGAGGAGGAGGAGGAGGCGGGAGGGCGGAGGAGGAGGGAGGAGGAGAACAAGAACAAGAACAAGAACGAGAACAAGAAGAACAAGAAAATGAAGAAGGCAATGTTGCTTATAGTCCAGTCGACCGCAAACGGCTATATCAGGGCTGAGAAGAGAAGAAGAAGAAGAAGAAGAAGAAGAAGAAAAAAAGAAAAAAGAAGAAGAAGAAGAAGAAGAAGAAGAAGAAGAAGAAGAAGAAGAAAAGAAGAAGAAGAAGAAAACCGAAAGAAGGAGACGAAGAAGACAAAGAAGTAGAAAAAGACGAAGAGGAAGAAGAAGAAGAAGAAGAACAAGAACAAGAACAAGAGCAACAAGAACAACAAGAACAAGAACAAGGACAAGAAGAAGAGGGAACAGGAGAGAAGAAGAACAAGAAAGAAGAGAAGAAGAAAAAGAAACAGTGAAAGACATGAACAGAAAAAAGGGAAGGGGGCAGGAGAACAAGAACAAACAAGAGGAAAAGGAAAAGGAGCCGTAGAACAGTAAGAAAAGAAGAGCCAGGATGAAGATGCAGGAAGGTGAAGGAAGAGGATAGCAGGAAGAACAGAAGAAGAAGGAGGAGGAGGAGGAAGACGAGTACCAACAGGAGGATACCAACAGTCTGCAAACAAACCATCAATACGCCAAGATCTGGCTTAAGGAATCGAGTGGTTATAGACTGGAACAACTGTATTGTTTTGAGAATGTTTCTTATTCTGAAAGTTGATTTGCCTCCCTTTCATGTGCCCATCAAGGTACATATCAGGTAGGTACCAAGAAGAACAGATGAAAACGAAAGGAATGGTACTGTTACTATACGGGAAAACCACCTGGCGCAAAGATAGGGTCACGGGTGAGTGCTAAGATCTGAAGTGTAACATCAGGTAAGGCGTAGCTCATAATATTCTAGATTGTGAATGATTTCATCGGCAAGAAATCCCTAATAACAAGCAAAATGACTAGGTTGGGGGGGGGGGGGGGGGGGGGGGGGGAGGGGGTCATTTGATCTATCATCACTTTGATATCAATTTATGGCTCAAATGTATGTCTCACCTCAGAATGCTGACATTGATTGTATAGTGATTCGGTGCCATGCAAACTCCTAATTGTGGTGTGTAGCCACGCACTGACCTGTTCGGCCTCTTTAAACACCAGCACGCTGTAAGCCAGAGGGAACGCTCTCTCCTCCTCGGTCAACGAACTGCTGATGAAGCCAAACATCTTCTGGAACGACGCACAGTTGGAGGCCAGGGTGCCCACCGTCCTGTCCGCCATATTGCTCACCGCGGGCTGTCGCTCAAAGGACTGGGCACGCTTCATTTCCGCCGGATCTCCCCGGTACAGTTTGCCGCAGTCCACCCGCCTCGTTCTGGGCAGTTTCCATGGGAACATGACCGTTTCCGCGTCCTGGTTTGAAACGAGAGACGAGGTCGGATTGTCGTTGATGAAGCACATCTGAGTTTTCTCTGTCTCTGTCTGTCTGTCTGTCTGTCTGTCTGTCTGTCTGTCTGTCTCTGTCACAACAAAGTGGATGGTAGACAAAGGCGTGTCAACGTGAATAGAAGACAAAGAGGTGACAAAGTGAATGAAAGACAAAGAGGTGGCAAAGTGAATGAAAGACAAAAAGGTGGCAAAATGAATGAAAGACAAATAGGTGGCAAAATGAATGAAAGACAAAGAGGTGGCAAAGTGAATGAAAGACAAAGAGGTGGCAAAGTGAATGAAAGACAAAGAGGTGGCAAGGTGGACAGAAGACAAAGAGGTGACAAAGTGGACAGAAGACAAAGAGGTGGCAAGGTGGACAGAAGACAAAGAGGTGGCAAAGTGAACAGAAGACAAAGAGGTGGCAAAGTGGACAGAAGACAAAGAGGTGGCAAAGTGAACAGAAGACAAAGAGGTGGCAAAGTGGACAGAAGACAAGAGAGGTGGCAGAGTGGATAGAAGACAAAGAGGTGGCAAAGTGAACAGAAGACAAAGAGGGTGGCAAAGTGGATGAAAGACAAAGAGGTGGCAAAGTGAACAGAAGACAAAGGGGTGGCAAGGTGAACAGAAGACAAAGAGGTGGCAAAGTGAACAGAAGACAAAGAGGTGGCAAAGTGGACAGAAGACAAAGAGGTGGGCAAAGTGGATAGAAGACAAAGAGGTGGCAAAGTGGATAGAAGACAAAGAGGTGGCAATGTGAACAGAAGACAAAGAGGTGGCAAAGTGGATAGAAGACAAGAGGTGGCAATGTGAACAGAAGACAAAGAGGTGGCAAAGTGGATAGAAGACAAAGAGGTGGCAAAGTGGACAGAAGACAAAGAGGTGGCAAAGTGAACAGAAGACAAAGAGGTGGCAAAGTGGATAGAAGACAAAGAGGTGGCAAAGTGAACAGAAGACAAAGAGGTGGCAAAGTGGATGAAAGACAAAGAGGTGGCAAAGTGAACAGAAGACAAAGGGGTGGCAAGGTGAACAGAAGACAAAGAGGTGGCAAAGTGAACAGAAGACAAAGAGGTGGCAAAGTGGACAGAAGACAAAGAGGTGGTGGCAAAGTGGATAGAAGACAAAGAGGTGGCAAAGTGGATAGAAGACAAAGAGGTGGCAATGTGAACAGAAGACAAAGAGGTGGCAAAGTGGATAGAAGACAAAGAGGTGGCAAAGTGGATAGAAGACAAAGAGGTGGCAAAGTGAACAGAAGACAAAGAGGTGGCAAAGTGGATAGAAGACAAAGAGGTGGCAATGTGAACAGAAGACAAAGAGGTGGCAAAGTGGATAGAAGACAAAAGAGGTGGCAAAGTGGATAGAAGACAAAGAGGTGGCAATGTGAACAGAAGACAAAGAGGTGGCAAAGTGGATAGAAGACAAAGAGGTGGCAAAGTGGACAGAAGAAGACAAAGACGGTAGCAACGTGGACAGAAGACAAAGAGGTGGCAAAGTGGATAGAAGACAAAAGAGGTGGCAAAGTGGATGAAAGAGAAACACGTGACAAATTGGATGGAGGATAAGGACATGGCCAAGGAGATGGAAAGCAAAGGGCACGCCCGATAGAAAGCAAAGACAGGGTGAAGTGGGTGGACGGCAAAGACAGGGCGAAGTGGGTGGAAGGCAAAGATAGGGCGAAGTGGGTGGACGGCAAAGATAGGGCGAAGTGGGTGGACGGCAAAGATAGGGCGAAGTGGGTGGGAGGGCAAAGATAGGGCGAAGTGGGTGGAAGGCAAAGATAGGGCGAAGTGGGTGGACGGCAAAGATAGGGCGAAGTGGGTGGACGGCAAAGATAGGGCGAAGTGGGTGGACGGCAAAGATAGGGCGAAGTGGGTGGAAGGCAAAGATAGGGCGAAGTGGGTGGACGGCAAAGATAGGGCGAAGTGGGTGGAAGGCAAAGATAGGGCGAAGTGGTGGAAGGCGAAGGATAAGGCGAAGTGGGTGGACGGCAAAGATAGGGCGATGTGGGTGGAAGGCAAAGATAGGGCGAAGTGGGTGGACGGCAAAGATAGGGCGAAGTGGGTGGAAGGCAAAGATAGGGCGAAGTGGGTGGAAGGCAAAGATAGGGCGAAGTGGGTGGAAGGCAAAGATAGGGCGAAGTGGGTGGAAGGCAAAGATAGGGCGAAGTGGGTGGAAGGCGAAGATAGGGCGAAGTGGGTGGAAGGCGAAGATAGGGCGAAGTGGGTGGAAGGCAAAGATAGGGCGAAGTGGGTGGAAGGCGAAGATAAGGCGAAGTGGGTGGAAGGCGAAGATAGGGCGATGTGGGTGGAAGGCAAAGATAGGGCAAAGTGAACAGAAGACGGAGGCACGAGAGAAGAGAAAGATGGCAATGATATGACCACAGAGATTGAAGATCGCAACTTGACAGAAGAGATAGAAGACCACGATAACAACATCAGAAAACAGACATGATGCAACAGAGGGAAAACAGAAGCCTGACACACAAGATGAAAAAAAAAAAAAACAGACAATGTCTTACAAGGTGGATGACAAAGGAACAACGCACGAGATGAAAGATAATGACAGCTGGAAGAACGATGATATGACAACAGAGATAGAGGCTTGACACCAGAGATGGAAGACAGAGGCATGACACAAAAGATGGAAGGCGTTTACATCACACTAGAGGGAGGAGATAAAGACATGACAAAGCAGAAGGAAGACAACGACGCTACCTAATCTATGGAAGACGAAGGCATGACAAACTAGAAGGGTTACAGACTTTACAAAAGAGATGGAAGAAAGAGGCTTGACAACATAGATGGATGGCGAAGAGAAGATAAAATAGATGGACGACAAAGACATGACAAAATAAATGAAAAACAGACATGACAAAAGATATGGACGACAAAGACATGACAAAGGAAATGAAAAACAGACATGACAAAAGATATGGAAGACAAAGACATGACAAAATAAATGAAAAACAGACACGACAAAATAAACGAAAAACAGACATGACAAAAGATATGGAAGACAAGACATGACAAAATAAATGAAAAACAGACATGACAAAACCGAGCGAAGACAAAGACACGGAAAATACACAGACAACAGACATGACTAGTTAGAGGGAAGACAGAAACATGAATTAAATAGATGGAAGACACAGAGACATGAATTAATAGATGGAAGGCAGAAACATGAACTAATAGATGGAAGACAAAGACATGAATTAATAGATGGAAGACAGAGACATGAATTAATGGATGGAAGACAAAGACATGAATTAATAGATGGAAGACAGAGACATGAATTAATGGGCGGAAGACAAAGACATGAATTAATTCGTGGAAGACAGAGACATGGTAAAACAGATGGGTGACAAGGGACATGACAAGGTAGATGGAAGAGCAATGATGATGATGACGACGATGACGGCGACGAGTGGACCCTACGACGACAAGAACAACAACAACAACAACAACAACAACAATTTTATGAAAAATAGCAACGAAAAACGAAAAGACGTAGTTTTCTATTGGAAACAACACACACACACACACACACACACACACACACACACACACACACACACACACACACACCACACATTTTCCATAAACATATTAGTAAGATAATTAATTGGCAAACAGACAATCTTAACAGCCCCCCCCCCCTCCCCTCCCCCCTCCCTTCCACTACAGCACGTGGAACACATGACACACAGAGCCATGCATACCTTCTACAACCACTCCGCCCCCCCCCCCCCCCACTCCGGCCACACACTCACACAGACGCACAAGTCTTGAAGCACAAGACAACCACCACGGTCTCTCCATCTATCAACACCTACACACACACGGCAACCACCTCAGTCTCTCTATCAACACCTACACACACACGACAACCACCTCAGTCTCTCTATCAACACCTACACACACACAACCACCTCAGTCTCTCTATCAACACCTACACACACACACGACAACCATCTCAGTCTCTCCATCTATCAACACCTACTCACACACAACCACCTCAGTCTCTCCATCTATTAACACCTACACACACACGACAACCACCTCAGTCTCTCCATGTATCAACACACACACACACACACACACACACACACACACACACACACACACACACACACACACACGCACGCACGCACGCACACACACACACACACACACACAACCACCTCAGTCTCCATCTATTAACACCTACACACACACGACAACCACCTCAGTCTCGCCATGTATCAACACACACACACACACACACACACACACACACACACACACACACACACACACACACATCAGTCTATCAACACCAACACACACACGACAACCATCTCAGTCTCTCCATCTTTCAACACCTACACACACACAACCATCTCAGTCTCTCCATCTATTAACACCTACTCACACACAGACAACCACCTCAGTCTCTCTATCAACACCTACACACACGGATAACCACCTCAGTCTCTCTTCATTTATCAACACCACACACCGACAGGCATCGAAAGGCCAGGGTTACGAAGCAGAGGACCCCTTGAATCTGTATTGTACCCTAAAATATGTTTATGTCATGTCACCAGTGCATTGCTCGTTAGATATGAACAAATACAGAGATGAGTTAATGGAACTGTCAAAAAGTAAGTAACCGCGATTAAATGTTCTACACACACACACACACACACACACACACACACACACACACACAAACACACACACCAGTGCGTAAACACTTACATCTATGGACTCTCCATTTTACATATTCCAACTCTTCATCGGTGCACAATCAACACTACATTACGTTTAAAGAAAAACCGGGGGGGTCATGTGAGATTCCAAGTTTGTTAAGTCAAATGTGTTTGGGCATTTGTCTCTGCCATTAGAAAGGCCCAGTATGAGCCTGCCCCGTTTTCTAGGAGTCTTCACAGTGTTGGCCTAGAGATTATTACAGCGTTTGGTTGGTGATGTTTCTTGCTCTTGTTTAAAGTCTGGATGTGTGGCCACTTCCTCGCAATGTTCAGATCTGAAAGATGGTCTAAGGTACAGTGGCTTTGATCTTGATGGTTGAGGTGATTCTTCAGATTTCTTATCACATCAGATCGGCCAAGCTGGAAATCCAGTTCTTATCGTCGCCTTGCCAGCCTAATGTGTCTGCTGTCTCATTTTCTTTCATACCTGTATGATCTGGGCAGTACATCCATATAAGTCTCTCCAATTGAAACCTGCGTACTTGAAAATTCTCAAAACCCTCTACATGCGGCGGGTCAAGGAAACAAAGGCACTCGCCTAGAACGTGGAAGGGATGAGACAGGCAGAAGACACAGTTTATGTGCCCAGTTAACAGAACTCAAAAGAAACGAAGGAATGGAAAACAAGATGCAAAGCATATAAACGTACTCCCAGTTTATCTTCCTGAAAAACGTCGCGTCATAATGTATTCGACGTCACAGTCAAACATGCGTCATAATGTAGTTCGTCACTGAGATATTCCATAAAGAAGAAAAACTGTTTTGGGCCGTTATAGCCGTTAGTAACGGCTATTCTGGTAAAATAACACATCGGGCATCATCCGTGACCCATAATGAGCCTACCTACAAATTTTCCAAAAGAGCGATCCAGAAGTGTCGTCAGGAGCGTGTGGAACACATTTTGACCACGGACAGACTCACAGACAGACACACAGACAGCATTTCTTCGTTCCCATTGTAAAGTACTCCCTGGGATGTGTGTGTGTGTGTGTGTGTGTGTGTGTGTGTGGTGTGGGGGGTGGGGGGGGGGGGGGGGGGGGGTTGGAGGGGGAGAGGGGGGCGAGAGGGAGAGGGGACGGGGGGGGAGGGGGGGGGGGTTCTGTGGGCGGCTCGAACTGACTGACGTTGGGGTCAGCTGGCGTTTGGGCGGCGCGTCTCTACTGTGTGCGCTGGCACGTGCGCGGAAATGTGTGTGTGTGTGTGTGTGTGTGTGTGTGTGTGTGTGTGTGTGTGTAATGTTAGCAAAATAGCTTTCGTAAATCATTCAGACAAAAAATGGAAAGTAATTCTCATAGATGGCATGTCAGGTATTATGAATATTACACCTTTTCTTTTTTGAGAACGACGTTCTTCGTTAACAACATAATGGGCGATAATTTGCGCCTGTATTCAACAGTCCCTCGAACTCTTACATCTAAAGGCCCTTCTTAATCGACTGAGCTTTTAATCCATGAACACAGATCAAACAGTTACACTTTATCGACAATCCTACCACGTACCACGTTCTGAATTCCGCCGTCTCAAAGGATGGTGATTTACACACAACTTGCTATTTGTGCCGTTTAGGTTCGTGCAAAGGGAAGTAACTATGTTAGAAAAGCTCTCTCCGGCCTTGAAACGGTCGATTCACTGTATTTGTTGTAAATATGGACTGTCGACACGGAAGTTTACACTTTAACCGACAGAGCGGAAACTGTTTTGAAATACATGCAGCGAAATTCACCTTGCAAACATTTTGCTAAAGTCCATTTCCACAGCTATTTAACACACTCACGCTCAGTAGTCCTATCGATCTACCAGTGACCAGCGTTTTACTGAGTGTGAGGTTACGTTCTCTGCTTTCAAAAAAAAAAAAAAAAAAAAAAAAAAATCACCGAATAAAGAACACGATCTGTACACTGCCGCAACTAAACGATCATCTGTTCGAACAGATCGTCGCTTCAATGAAGAAAAACGCAACGAATCTTCTTTTAAGTCTGTGGTCTAGTTAAGTTCAATTAAGAACGGTCTTAATTAAGACCCCCGGTTGGTGCCAGTGACTCCTGGGGTAGGGTGTGGCTGCCAAAACAAGAGATGATTGTTAAAAGAAATGGCATTCAGGGTTTACCGTTACCTGCTTTGTGAAGAAACATAATGTTTTGCTTGCTGAACATTCATTTTTTCTTTGGGAAAAAGTAAATGCGGACATTTTGAATCTGAAAACAAGAGAGAAAAGGGAAGAGAGAGAGAAAAAAAACGGAAGATGCATCCTGATTCCTCGGTCCTCTTCTTCATCGAGCCAACCTTCCCATAAAGACATGACAAAATTGATGGAAAACACATAGCAAGGCAGAAGAAGAGAGAGAGAGAGAGAGAGAGAGAGAGAGAGAGAGAGAGAGAGAGAGAGAGAGAGAGAGAACGACATGAATAGAATATTTGAGGACAGAGACATGACAAAATAGATAAGAGACAAAGACATGACGAAACAAATGGATGACTAA
Organism: Conus betulinus; assembly: GCA_016801955.1. NCBI lineage: Eukaryota > Metazoa > Mollusca > Gastropoda > Neogastropoda > Conidae > Conus > Conus betulinus. Next base: position 217,230 of record JADBJO010002351.1, read on the forward strand.
GACTTGACAAAACAAATGGATGACTAAGATTACAAAACAAATGGATGACAAAAACATGACAAAACAAATGGATGACAAAGACATGACAAAACAAATGCATGACAAAAACATGACAAAACAAATGGATGACAAAAACATGACAAAACAAATGGATGACAAAAACATGACAAAACAAATGGATGACAAAAAAGATGACAAAACAAATGGATGACTAAGACATTACAAAACAAATGGATGACAAAGACATGACAAAACATGAATGACTAACACA
>JADBJO010002351.1:222500-230000 GCA_016801955.1 Conus betulinus
GTTTGAAACTGACCTGTGGATGAAAGCCAGTGGAGTGCTTGTGGCACTTTGAATGAGTTATACAGAGAAACAGCAAAGCTGATTTGGCTTGTTTTGTTTAATGAGTTGTACAGATACACAGCAGAGTTGGTTTGGCTTGTGTGTTGTTTATTTGTTTGTTTGTTCTTAGGCTTTCTCAGTGAAGAGACATCAGCATAACGAATTGGAATAACAAGGCTCTCTGAAATGACAAGACGTCAACGTCACGAACTGGAACAGCAAGGCTGTCTGAAACATGTGGCATTGATTGCTGTCTGGTATCTTGTCCCTTGAGACGAGAAAGAACACGATGAATTTCATTCTCATCTGATCCATAGACTTACTGTCATTCCAGAGTGTGTGTGTGTGTGTGTGTGTGTGTGTGTGTGTGTGTGTGTGTGTGTGAGAAATCAGAGAGAGTGAGGGGGAGAAAGAGAACATATACTCTCTCTCTCTCTCTCTCTCTCTCTCTCTCTCTCTCTCTCTCTCTCTCTCTCTTTCTCTCGTTAAGCAGAGCAGATTACAGAGGTTCCCGCAGGTCTGTCACCCCACAGTCATGTCCTTGTACACACACACACACACACACACACACTTGGCTAACGTTTAAAATGTTGTTTTCCAGTGCGCACACACTACAGAGCAGGATGATTTCCCCCCCCCTGACCACTTGGTATTGCCTCCTTCAAATGGTGAAGGGTTTGATGTTTACGCCTCAACATCTTTGTCTCCTTCCGCACCGTTCCTTATTCAGACCCAGGTTTTGCCCAGTCATGACGACGGATAGAGGAGTTTGCATACTGTCGTATTCGCCCAACTGAATGTATGTGTTTTCTGTACTCGCTACACACAATGCTTGGCCATGTATGCGTGTGTGTGTGTGTGTGTGTGTGTGTGTGTGTGTGTGTGTGTGTGTGTGTGTGTGTGTGTGTGTGTGTGTGTCCAGGACAAGGGAAATCGTAATGATACTGCTTAAGTGCACTAAGTTTGATTTCTTATCAGTCAGGCTTAACACACCAAGGTTATCTTTGCACTCATACACGCATATGCACACTCGCACTCATACACGCATATGCACACTCGCACTCACACACGCATATGCACACTCCTGCACCCACCAATCATACCCACTCTTGGGAATGGGATGTCACGCATTCGGTTCTCTCCTAACACGACTGAGAACAAGAAATACAATTTCTATGCTACTTGTAATCACACATAAGAATCCAGTTACACAAAATGGAATAATCAAAAGATGGTTACAATAATATGGCTTCTTACCTGGCCAGGTTTCCACACACACAACCACACTTTCACACCACACCACAGTTTTTGAACAACTCTCTTCAAGTTTTCTTCAGCACTGGAGGATGGTGACGCCCTTGGTTGACTGGATCCAGGTTTCAGGACTAGGTCTTTGTGGTCGTCTCTGGAAACTCAACGTAGAAACCTTCTTCTTCGTCTCTTTCACCCAACTCTGGGTTCGAACTCAGTTTGTCTCTCTTCATCCACCACGGGCTTCAAACGCAGTCTTTTCTCTTCCAGCTTGTCTTTTACCCTAAGACCTTGCTGTCACTTCTGTCTCCAGACCACGTTTCTCTCAACCCTACTGTCCTCCTCTCTGCTCTCTCTCCTCTCCTCTCTCTCCTCTGTCCTTCTCTCTCTCTTGGTGGTCTTCTCCTCTCCCCATCACGTTGTTCTCCCTCAGTTTATATAGGGATGGAACACAAAGGATTTCCCTTTGGGCCATGCCTTTGTCCCTGTTGCTTCTTCATCACCTTGTTCACAAGTACACTGAATTCTCCTTTCGCTACATTCTCCCACACATCAGCGTTTACACACATCCCTACCTAACTGATTAGCAAACAACCACTTGGCACCAGATGGACATAAAAAAATTCCTGCCATTTCCGGGACCACCTTAACACAGTAACTATCCGAGAGAGAGCTACGACAACAACGTCCACACGCATTCAACCAGCCTGACAAAGCCTCAACGAAGTGTCCCACGGCAATACCATCTGAACGAGCCCAAGGCTCCTGCTCTTCAAGGTTTTGTTTACAATGCAAGCTCAGCTGACTGAGTATTTAGCGCCTACTCGATGCTCCGAGTGCTAGTGGTTACATTCCCCTCCCAGTCGCCGTTGGAAAGGTTCGCACCCGGGAGGGTCCTTACTACCTTTGTACCATCTGTCACCTGACTACTTCGACCTCCTTGACACAGTTCGACCGTGTGGCAGGTGGGGGCCTATTGTTAATCAGCCTATTAGTTATTTCTCTACCACTCATGGCATTCTTTGCCTCTAAGCGCTTAAGGCCTTTGTGAGAGGTTTCACTCCCTTGACAGTGTGTGTGTGTGTGTGTGTGTGTGTGTGTGTGTGTTGCATTCAGATGTCATTCATTATTTATCAAATCAATTTTTCATAGGAGTGAAAAAATCAAACGGAATGGCGAGTGCCGAAGCACGGCCTTAATGGACGTCAATCATGTAGACCTACCATGTCAGTGACTGACCGGCATATGCACAAATGGAGTGGTCAGTGGTCACACGGTCAGAGCGTTGGCCTGTGGAGCCGATGGTTGTAAGTTCGAATCACCCGTGGGGTCGGATTTTTAGGGTTTGCAAACTTTCTCTGTCCACACAGTGGTAGTGGTATTGGATTGAAGTCAGTTCTCTGTCCACACAGTGGTAGTGGGTATTGGATTGAAGTCAATCAAACTTTCTCTGTCCACACAGTGGTAGCTGGGTATTTGATTGAAGTCATTCAAAACTTTCTCCGTCCACACAGTGGTAGCTGGGTATTTGATTGAAGTCAGTTCTCCGTCCACACAGTGGTAGCTGGTATTTGATTGAAGTCATTCAAAAACTTTCTCCGTCCACACAGCGGTAGCTGGGTATTTGACTTAAGTCATTCAAAACTTTTCTCCGTCCACACAGTGGAAGCTGGGTATTTGATTCAAGTCAGAAAAGATCCACCACCACATCATGGCGTGCCCAAGACACAATGAACTTCTGACAGTTGCCAGCCTGCACAGCCAGCAGGTTATGGGAAATCAAAGCTTTGAAATCTTAAAGATCTTTATTATCTGTTCATTGTTTACTGCTGCCTACCTCATTTCAGTTTCCCTTCATATCAGTCAAATTTGTTCCTAGACTTGGAGTTCGTTTATTTCTTCAGTGGCTGTTCCTGTGTGTATGTGTCAGGCACAGATTGTATGGCCCAGCCGGGAACATTCTTTTCTTTGGATGTGTTGTTGTAGGTTCTGTCTGCTGTGTGGGAAACGTGTGACAAAGCTGACTGGTGCCTGACGTTCTGTGTGCTGTGGCTCCATGTGTGATATGCCGACTGGCGCTTTTAACCAACATTCGTTTGGAATCATGCGCCGTGCCAAGAGTTACCCTTCTTGATTGTTAACTGGGTATTTTTCACTGCCTCGTTTACAATTTCCTTTGTGCACAGCCTGTGGTTGTTGCTTACTGCTGTCTCAGGTCAGAACAATTTTCCCCTCCCTGTGGACAGTCCTCACTGTGCTCTGTGTGGTCGGCAGGCCAACAACAATAAGAAATATTAACTGAAAATTTAAAACAGAAACTGGGAATATTTTGCCTTGTGGAATCCAACCGACAATCTTATCTGAGTAAGGTTTATTTTCTCTTTTTTTTTCCTTGTAATCAAATGACTTTTCGGATGATAAGCTGATTCGATTCGTATACAAACTTCAAGTAAAAAAGAAAGTTTTCGAGCCAATGTATAATATGATGAGAAAATATTAACTGTCATATACTTTTGTCTGATATAGATTTCGAAGCTTCTTGGTTCGTGTTCTCATTTTTCGACGTGATCTAGGCTATTGAAATGCTTCACGAAATGGACATCATGAGCCAATGACAAGCGCCACCAGTGGACAGGTCCACTTCCAGATGTGAACCTGGTAAAGCCATCGTTTCTAGAGGATCTACACCAGCTGCATTGGACCCATGGGCACTAGAGAGATCATTGGACCCATGGGGCACTAGAGAGATCATTGGACCCATGGGGCACTACAGAGAAGATCATTAGGCCCATGGGGCACTATAAAGATCATTGGACCCATGGGGGCACTAGAGAGATCATTGGACCCATTGGGCACTCGAGAGATCATTGGACCCAGGGGGCACTAGAGAGAAGATCATTGGACCCATGGGGCACTATAGAGATCATTGGACCCATGGGGCACTAGAGAGAAGATCACTGGACCCATGGGGCACTAGAGAGAAGATCACTGGACCCATGGGGCACAGAGAGATCATTGGACCCATGGGGCACTAGAGAGATCATTGGACACATAGGGCACTAGAGAGATCATTGGACCCATGGGGCACTAGAGAGATCATTGGATTCATCAGGCACTAGAGAGAAGATCATTGGACTCATGGGGCACTAGAGAGAGGATCATTGAACCCATGGGGCACTAGAGTGGAGCTCCAAACAAAGGAACTAAACCCCAGACGGCTGGATGTCACCAATAACTGATGTTGTTCACTGTCATCAGACGGTTGGCCGGTTTTGCCGGAATCATTTTAGCGTTTGACATTTGTGATTTTGACAGCGAAATTAGTTTTAGACCTTTAATCCCTTGATTGTCACGTGAACATGCTCTTCAGCTTGGATGGAGATATACGATTAATCGTTATCAATGGCGAACCAGGAAAGGGGTAGAAAAGGGGGGGGGGGGAAATCAGGTGGTAGGCCTGGATGTGGGTAGTGTGTGTGTGTGTGTGTGTGTGTGTGTGGGGGGGGGGGGGTTACTGTTTCAAACAAGCTGTGGGCTGCTGTGAAACTCAAAGTGGTGGTGGTAGAGTATCTCTCACCCCCCCCCACCCCCCCCCCACCCCCCCTCCCCCCCTCTGGCTTTCGCCAGGGACCGCTAAAATAGGAGTATCTCTCCCTTCTTCTTTCGCAAAAGGAAGTCGATCACAACCGCAAGCTGGTCTCTTCTGTCTAGACCTGGCAAGAAAAGGCCGAATGAATATCGGATTGTCTTCAAAGCAGCGTGCAACAAAAAGTTACACCTCCACCACCACCCCACCACCACCACCACCACCCCCGATCCCTCCCCCCTCCCCCTCCTCGGTCCCTGGTGTCACTTCAGCTCTGAAAGAATCACACGCTGAGAAGACACTGTGTCAAATAGAACGGCCGACCGTAAGGGCCATGAACAGGAAGAACCAATCAACTGACGCATTTCGATCGTGGAAGTTAATGGGCTAGCACCCTCAAACCATGTATGCTTCGGGTACGTGCCTTTCTGTTGGTCTTCACTGCTGTTTGTCGTCATTGCTATTGTCTTCCTTGCTATTGTCTTCCTTGTTGTCGTCAGTGCTATATCTTCATTGCTATTATCTTCATTGCTATTGTCTTCCTTGCTGTCGTCGTCATTGCTGTTATCTTCATTGCTATTATCTTCATTGCTATTGTATTCCTTGCTGCTGTGGTCATTGCTATTATCTTCATTGCTATTGTCTTCCTTGTTGTCGTCAGTGCTATTATCTTCATTGCTATTATCTTCATTGCTATTGTCTTCTAACGAAGTTTCTGGTGCGTTTTTAGAAGATGTATTTTAAAGAGATGTGTGAAAGTGGTTTTTTTTTTTTCTTTTCTTTTTTTAAAGATGACTTGTGAGTTGATTTTAACGTGGTGACAGCCCCTGACGTGGCCCTTTGCGGTCGGCTGGGCTATAAACAACATTACCTTACCTCATTGCTATTGTCTTCATTGCTATTGTGTCCACTGCATGATTTATTGCAAATCTCCTTGAAATGAAGACCAATATGCACGGGAGTGCAAATAAGGTGGTATGAATAGAAATAGAGGTTAAAAAAAAAAAAAATCTCGGGTGTCGAATGGCTCGGGTTTTAAACGTAGATCAGCAGTTGATCTTGTGTGCCGCCATGATATTGTGCAGACCTGTTATGGAAATGAGGGTCATGACTTATGTATGGGTATGTGAATCGGCAGTACTCTTTGTTCCCTGGCGAGAAAAATCTCCAACCGTCAAAACGATATACATTAACAACTGTGACACAAGTTAAGTGCACATGACTTTCAAATCATCATCAGTTTCAGTCTCAGTTTCATTAATGAGGCGTCACTGCGTGCGGACTACTCTGTGTGTGTGTGTGTGTGTGTGTGTGTGTGTGTGTGTGTGCGGTGTGCGTGTGTGTGTGTGTGTGCGCGCGCGCGCGCTTGTGCGTGTATGTGTGCCCGTGTGTGCACATGTGTGTGTGTGTGTGTGTGTGTGTGTGTGTGTGTGTGTGTGTGTGTGTGTGTGGTGTGTGTGTGTGTGTGGTGGAGGGGGGGTGGATGGGTGTGTGCGTGTGTGCACGTGTGCAGAAGTGCATGTGCATGTGTGTGTGTGTGATTTGTGGGCTTGTGTGAGCATATGCACGTATCTACATATGTAAGTATACATATATGTGTGTATGTGTGTGTGCCTTTGTGTGTGGGCTTATACCCATGTGCGTATGTGTATGCGTTTGTGCGTTCATGTGTGTGCGTGTATGTACGCACGCGTGTGGGTGTGGATGTGCGCATGCATGCATGTGCATATGTGTGTGCGTAGTGGCGAGTACATGTACGCCTGTGCGTAACACAATGCAAACATAATGGGAAGGCAGAACACTATATACATGTCGACCGCTGCCTGAGATATGGCTAAAAATAGATTTTCGGTTTCGAAGGTCACACGTCAAGGTCATAACCTTGACCTTTAAAATTTGGGAAAGGTGTATTTAAGCCACCCCCTCCTGTTTTCTTGCTTCTTTGTGTATTTGCAATATTGCCTTTTTCAATGTAGATAGGGTTGTTTTTTCATCTACCTTTTGAGCTGAAAGTTGTTCTTGAATGATAATTCAAAACTTCGAATGATTTGACATAAACCCCCCCACACACACACACACACCCGCCTCCGCCCCCCCTCCCCCTCCCCAACACACCCATATACAGCTGACCCACTTTACTGACAGTCATGATAATAGTCATGATAATGTGTACATGTAATGGTCGATCCCCCCCCCCCCCCCCCCCCCCCCCCCCCCCAAAAAAAAAAAAAAAAAAAAAAAAACATGTTGGAGTTATCCTTCCTGATCGACAAAATGTGGTGACTTCACCCTTTATTTGAATGTAGGTGGGATAAAACATTACGCTAAGTGCAACATCAGCAAGCTTAAGTACAAACTGTAGCATGAACTAGGCACAGCATAACAAGCGCATCGCCGAGTGGCTGCAACGCCTTCCACCCCCCCCCCACCCCCCACCCCCCCCCCCCCCGCCTTCCTTTACCCTCACATCTTAGCCCCCACCTTTCTCTCTGTCTCTCTCCACACCGGGTAGCTGACACGCACTGGCATTCATTCCATAATTGTCTTTGTCTTTCGCACTGCTACATCACTACTGAAAGTACTTTCCTCACTTTTGGACACACACGCGCGCGCGCGCGCACACA
>JADBJO010002351.1:237500-240000 GCA_016801955.1 Conus betulinus
AATACAAATTTCTTTTCATTTCAAACACTTTCCTATGGCGTCCCACAAGGCTCTATCCTGGGTCCCTTACTGTTCACCATTTACATCAATGATCTACCTCTCTATATTACATCCACCTGTGAACTCTTTGCTGATGATACAACAATACACACAAATCATTCTGATGTTACTGTTCTTGCACAAACTTTACAAGAAAGTGCAAATGACCTCGTAAGATGGACTGAATTAAATCACATGTCACTTCACCCTCAAAAAACTAAATCCATGCTTATCACAACTAGGCAAAAAAGACAAAATCTCACTATTAAGTTCCCTCCTGTACATCTTAAAAATGTACCAGTTGAACAGGTTACTTCCTCAAAGTGCTAGGAATAACATTGATAACAATATTAGTTGGCAAACTCACATAACCTCACTGTGCAGCAAAAATTTCGCAGAAAGTTTATCAACTCTCCAGAATCAAACGCTTCCTCGACCTGCATTCACGCAAGCTCTTTTTCCAGTCTCATATCCAATCATACATAGACTATGGATCTACTCTATGGGACTCTGCTAGCGCTAACACCCTCAAACCATTGCTAAGCCTACACAAGCGAGCACTCAAATTAGTCCTCCTAAAAAGCAGTAGTCTTCTGGACTTGGACTATATAAAGATTCAAGTTCTCCCCTTAAGTCTGAGATTAGAATACAACAAAGGGATCATAATGCACAAGATTGTGTCTGGGAAGGCACCCTCAACATTAGTTCACAGATTCTCAATTAATTCCTCAAGGACTCTACCCAAACTTCATGTCCCTGTTCCTAGATTGATTTATTCAAATCCAGTTTAACACATATTCAGGTTCCTGTCAATGGAACTCGCTCCCTGAATCAACCAAAACAACACCAATGCATAGCAACCTTCAAACACCATTATTTCAACCATCTTATGTGCCAATATTTGCATACTTCGCCATAAATCCACCACCAACCACCACACCCTCTTTGCCTTTTGTATGACCCTGACTATTTAGAAAGTGTTTTGTACTTGAAATGCACATGTTATTCCGTTTAATAAGTATGCTGTATACGAGTACGCGCGCGCGCCTGCGTGCGCGCGCGCGCGCGCGCGCGTGTGTGTGTGTATGTATGTGTGTGCGCGCGCGCACGTGTGGTGTTTCCTACTTTTACTTGCAATCTTTTCATTATGTTGTTATGCTTGTATGCTTGTATTCTTATGCGACACTCTCTCTCTCTCTCTCTCTCTCTCACACACACACACACACACACACACACACACACACACACACACACACACACACACACACACACAGTTCTGTTGGAATGACTTGATTTATTATCTATATGACATCCTCTCTGTGTGTGTGTGTGTGTGTGTGTGTGTGTGTGTGTGTGTGTGTGTGTGTGTGTGTGTGTGTGTGCGTGCGTTCGTGTGTGTGTGTGTGCGCGCGCGCGCGTGCACGCGTGTGTGATTTCAATGGTACTGTTAGCTTTGTTACTCATTGATCATCTTGATTCCTTTCCATCCATCATTATTAGCAGTATTAATAATAGTATCATTATCATCACCATCACCCTTATTCGCATCATCATTGTTGTTACTAGTGTTATTATTATTACTATTATGATCATCATTAGTCGAAGTAGTAGTAGCAGCAGCAGCAGCAGTAGTAGAAAAATGTATCATCATCATCATCATCATCATCATCACCATCATCATCATTATCAACAACAACAACAACAACAACAACAACAACAACAACAACAACAACAACAACAACAACAACAATATCAACACTTTCGTTATTCATACTGTTTGATGAATTCTATTCCATTTGTGGTATCTAAATTTTTATGCATTACATTCTATTTCTTAGATATCTTACTATCTGTCCCCTTTCCTGCATCGTTGTTACGTGATCATGACATTTATGATTATCTCTACTATTACTATTAGTATGCTTTTTAGATACTATTTTTCTCCTACTCTCTATATCCTTCCTCTTCCTCTTCTCTTTCTTCTTCACCTCCTCCTCCTCCATCTCCCCCGCCTGCAGCCGCTGCTGCTACTACACTACTACTACTACTACTAACGCTACTTCTCTACTACTACTACTACTACACTACTGCTACTACTACTGTTACTGCTACTATTACTACTACTACTAACGCTACTAATGCTACTGCTACTGCTACTACTACTACTACTACTACTACTACTACTACTACTACAACACTACTGCTACTACTACTGTTACTGCTACTATTACTACTACTACTAACGCTACTAATGCTACTGCTACTACTACTACTACTACTACTACTACTTCTTCTTCTTCTTCTTCTGCTTCTTCTACTTCTTCCTCTTCCTCATCTTCTTCTTTTCTCCTCCTCTCCTCCTCTTCTGACCATTATTGTCATCCTGTTCATGCCCTTCCTCCTCTTCTTCCTCCTCCTCTTTCCTCATCGTCATCATAATTGTCATCATCCAGTGACTACT
>JADBJO010002351.1:247500-250000 GCA_016801955.1 Conus betulinus
CGATGGCAAATGCGTTTATCTACAATGAGTTATCAGTCACTGAAACACCCATGCAGGAAGCGGTAGGTTACGTCCACTAAACTGAACATTATACTCCCTGGGAAGTGAACCTCGAGAGACTCGCAAAGTGAATAAGTCATGACATCGTTTCCAAGTTCTGTTTTGGTTCTTGAAAAAAATAAGTTTGCCTTATGAATTCTGTGCATTAAGCTTGACTGAAATTTTGACAACATGAATTTTGTGGGACTGACATAACAATACAATGAACAACTGTAAACTTCTGCAGCGCTTTGCCGTTTGGACAAACGAAACGAAAGCAATCATCAGATTAGTCTGCCTTCTTGTCAAAAGAGTAAGCTGATTTTCATTCGGGGTTTATATAAACATTCACTGAGTCTGAATTTTTTTTTAATTTAAACGCATGTTTCCTATGACGACCAGACAGGAAAAATGGCCATGTATAGATTTAAGGGGAAAATGCCATGTATTGATTTAAGGGGACATGGCCATGTATTGATTTAAGGGGGAAATGGCCATGTACTGGTTTAAGGGGGGGGGAAATGGCCATGTCTTGATTTGGGGGGAAATGGCCCTGTATTGATTTAAGGGGAAATGGCTATGTATTGATTTAAGGGGGAAACGGCCATGTATTGACAAAAAGGGGAAAATGGCCATGAATTGATTTAAGGGGAAAATGGCTATGTATTGACTTAAGAAAAAAAAAAAAGGTCATGTACTGATTTAAGGGGGAAAATGACCATGTATTGATTTAAGGGGAAAATGGCCACGTATGATTTGATTTAAGGGAGAAATGGTATGTATTGATTTAAGGGAGAAATGGTCATGTATTGATTTAAGGGGAAAATGGCCATGTATTGATTTTAGGGAGAAATGGCATGTATTGATTTAAGGGAGAAATGACATGTATTGATTTTAGGGGGGAAAATGACCATGTATTGATTTAAGGGTAAAATGGCATGTATTGATTTAAGGGGGAAAAATGGCCATGTATAGGTTTTAAGGGGAAAATGACCATGTATTGATTTAAGGGGAAAATGGCCATGTATGTTGATTTAGGGGGGAAAATGGCCATGTAATGATTTAAGGAGGAAAATGGCCCTGTATTGATTTAAGGGGGAAATGGCTGCTATGTACTGATTTAAGGGGGGAAAAAACGGAAAACGGCCATGTATATTATTGACAAAAGGGGGGGGAAAATGGCCATGAATTGATTTAAGGGGGAAATGGCTATGTATTGACTTAAGAAAAAAAAAAAAGGTCATGTACTGATTTAAGGGGAAAATGACCATGTATTGATTTAAGGGGGGAAAATGGCCACGTATTGATTTAAGGGAGAAATGGTATGTATTGATTTAAGGGAGAAATGGTAAGGGGAAAATGTATTGATTTAAGGGGGAAAATGGCCATGTATTGATTTAAGGGAGAAATGGCATGTATTGATTTAAGGGAGAAATGACATGTATTTATTTTAGGGGGAAAATGACCATGTATTGATTTAAGGGTAAAATGGCATGTATTGATTTAAGGGGAAAATGGCCATGTATAGGTTTAAGGGGAAAATGACCATGTATTGATTTAAGGGGAAAATGGCCATGTATTGATTTAAGGGGGAAAATGGCCATGTAATGATTTAAGGAGAAAATGGCCCTGTATTGATTTAAGGGGGAAATGGCTATGTACTGATTTAAGGGGGAAACGGCCATGTATTGACAAAAGGGGAAAATGGCCATGAATTGATTTTAAGGGGAAATGGCTATGTATTGACTTAAGAAAAAAAATGGCCATGTATTGATTTAAAGGGGAAAATGACCATGTATTGATTTAAGGGGAAAATGGCCATGTATTGATTTAAAGGGAGAAATGGCATGCATTGATATAAGGGGAGAAATGGGCATGTATTGATTTAAGGGGGAAATGGCCATGTATTGATTTAAGGGAGAAATGGTCATGTATTGATTTAAAGGGAAAATGGCCATGTATTGATTTAAGGGTAAAATGGCATGTATTGATTTAAGGGGAAAATGGCCATGTATAGGTTTAAGGGGAAAATGACCATGTATTGATTTAAGGGGAAAATGGCCATGTAATGATTTAAGGGAGAAATGGCCATGTATTGATTTAAGGGGAAAATGGCCATGTAATGATTTAAGGGGAAAATGGCCATGTATTGATTTAAGTGGAAAATGCCCATGTATTGATTTAAGGGAAAATGGCCATGTATTGATTTAAGGGGAAAATGGCCATGTGTTGATTTAAGGAGAAATGGCCGTGTATTGATTTAAGGGGAATATGGCCATGTATTGATTTAAGGGGAAATGGCCGTGTATTGATTTAAGGGGAAAATGGCCATGTATTGATTTAAGGGGAAATGGCCATGTATTGATTTAAGGGGGGGGAAATGGCCATGTATTGATTTAGGGGGGAAATGGCCATGTATTGATTTAAGGGGGGGAATGGACATGTATTGATTAAGGGAGCA
>JADBJO010002351.1:255000-257500 GCA_016801955.1 Conus betulinus
GCAGCAGCAAAATCTGACCACCAGTTAAAATTCTATACCAGTCAAGGAAAGCACTCGACCGAATTGCGTTTCTTTTGATAGTAGGGCCTACCAAAAAAAAGTACGCGCGCGCTCGCGTGTGTACACACACACACACACACACACACACACACACACAGATATATATATATATATATATATATATATATATGTGTGTGTGTGTGTGTGTGTGTGTGTGTGTGTGTGTGTGTGTGTGTGTGTGTGTGTACATTTGTCTTTCTCTACTGTTCCCTCAGCTGTCGTCTGCAGCTTTTCCACCTTTGTGGACATTTCTTCTAATCCTGTTCCGCTCGTTCTTTTGCATTTTTTTTTCTCTCTGGTCAAAGTTGTTTTTTTTTTTTTTTTTTTCTGTTCCAACCTCTGCGCCACCTCAGAGGCAGTGCACCCACGCCGCTCATTCCAACATCCCGTCCACAGCCGCAGCCCGGTCGACCCCGCCGCAGCCCCGTCACCAGCAATCCACAGAGAGCAGTCAATGTCAAGTCGACAAGAGGCAACCCACCGGAGGAGACACTGCACTGCTGCTTAGTCATTTCGGTGGTGTTCAGTGGCGCCTGTTCTGATCTAACATACGCAGGACACCACCTGCTACGCCCCCTGCTGACGGCAATAATTGCTTAGTGGCGGAGCCGGCGTGAGTGAGCTCTCCCTTCGGAGGGCGCCACCATGTCCGTCCAACGACAGCCCCCATGGACTCGCCGATACCGGTGACCCCGGCGGAACCAAACCAAGGCCACAGACATGGAGAGGACATCAAAACTGAGGTCATCATGAGAGCAGGGCATGAAGGGCCACAGAATTTGAGACATTTTTTTTTTATGCTGATCGATGAGAATAAGGATGATTAAGATGATGCTACGGATTTCCATTTCGGTCTGAGACTACATGACAGGGCTGTACTCTACACATTCTTTCATAATATATCCAGGCGTCTACCAGGCCCGAGAAATACAGGCACCTGCAGTGTTGGTCAGGAAAATTTGAGCAACACTCTCAGAAACACATCCATTAAGCGGATGAAACTCGACTGTGTGGTCCCAATCTTCCCAACTGAGTCCGCAGCAAACTCAGCTCTGGTTAGGAGCCGGTCGGGGCAGAAAAATCCACATGGCTCTGATGGGATTCGAACCCAAACGAAACGACCTCCCAGCCGGGAGTCCGCGACGCTAACCACTTTCGCCATGACGGCTGGTTTCTCTGGTCAAAGTTTCTCCTTGGTTGTTTGTTTATTTATTTGTGTTCTCAGTGTCTGCTTAATCATTTAGCCTTTAATGTGTGTTTCATTACATATGATGTTTTTCATCGTTTTTTCTTCTTCTTCTTCTTCTTCTTCTTCTTCTTCTTCTTCTTCTTACTGTTTGAAACAAATTTTTCCAAATGTATGGTGAGACAAAAAAAAAGAAAAGAAAGAAAAGAAAATGGTAGAATACTCTAGAACTGCAGTCATATATCGCCATAATGGTTGAATCGCCACCAGGATGATTGAAAGATTGAAAGCTTCAACAACAAAAATAAAACTGACCCTACAATCGTACCAACGGAGGAATAGAAAGACGACTGAAAACTACACTGAAGGACTGAAAGCTGACACTATAATTATGCCACCAGCAGGATTGAAGGACTGAAAGCTGGCCTATAATTATGCCACCACCAGGATTGGAAGGACTGAAAGCTGACACTATAATTATGCCACCAGCAGGATTGAAGGACTGAAAGCTGACACTACAATTATGCCTTCGGCAGGATTGAAGGGTTAAAAACTGCAGAAAGCTAACACTACAGTTATGCCACCAGCAGAAGTGAAGGATTGAAAACTGCAGAAAGTTGACACTATAATTATGCCACCAGCAGGATTGAAGGATTGAAAACTACAGAAAGCTGGTACAATAATTATGCCACCAGCAGGATTGAAGGATTGAAAACTACAGAAAGCTGGCACTATAATTATGCCACCAGCAGGATTGAAGGATTGAAAACTGCAGAAAGCTGGCATTATAATCATGCCACCAGCAGGACTGAAGGATTGAAAATTGCAGAAAGCTGGCGCTATAATTATGCCACCACCAGGATTGAAGGAGTGAAAGCTGACAATATAATTATGGGACCAGCAAGATTGAAGAATTGAAAGCAGCAAAAAGCTGGCACTATGATTATACCACCAGCAGGATTGAAGGATCGAAAGCTGCAAAAAGCTGGCACTATAATTATGCGACCAGCAGGATTGAAAGACTAAAAGCTTACAGAAAAGTGTGACGCCACAATCGTAACAGCAGAGGAGCCGAAGACTTGAAAAGCAGCAGAAGACTACCACCACAATCATTGAAAGCTGGATAGAACTGGCACCACAATCATACCACTAGAGGATTTTAGGATTGAAAGCTGGATAGAACTGGCACCACAATCATACCACTAGAGGATTTTAGGATTGAAAACTGGATAGAACTGGCACCACAATCATACC
>JADBJO010002351.1:262500-270000 GCA_016801955.1 Conus betulinus
TAGCCACTTCGACACGGAGGATGGTTCTTTATACAAAAGTTAAAGCAAACGGCAAAACATGAATTTTGCTCCAGACATACTTCTGAATACTTTTTCACTAATAAGAAAAAGCTTTTTATAGTAGAAATCGATTCTTGTAGTCAGTGATTGCGCCCATAAACTTGTACGCATTGATAACTCTCACTTTTTTTTTTTTTCCCGGTAATTGGCGCTGACCTGTGCTTTTCCTTTTCTTCTACGATCATCAATGATCATCGCTTCTGTGGTCCACACGGTTAGTTCCAGGGAGTTCTCATCACACAAGCCCACCAAAGTTTCCACCACGGACCTGTACAAGGTCTCGTCACTCACAGAAGTTCGGCTAGACGTGTTGTCGATGAAACTTAATTAGAATATTACTTTCATCAGTAAAATTGCCGTCAGCGATCTAAACAGTAAACAGTGATAGGGAAAGAGCGCAATCTTGAGGGAACTCTGTATTTGTCATTAGATGATCTCAGATTCACCCCCCCCCCCCCCCCCCCCCCCCCCCCCCCCAACCCACCCCTCCCCTCTACGGAGCCTTGCTGAGTTAAGAGAGAAAAAAATTAAATCCATCAGCATTTGGATTAAATCTCATGTTCAGCAGCTTCTGCGTGAGGTCGGACAGAATTTGACGTGCGTGGGGAAAAAAAAAAAACACACACACACACCAAATTCTGGCACAAGTACTTGGTTGTCAAGATGTTCTTTGAACTCCCACAGCGGAGTCAGAACGACATCCTTTATGTCCCTGTCCAGGGCGTGGGGCGAACCGGAGGAGGTTGTAGGGTCGCACAGTCACCACTGGAACAAAGAATGATCTCTGTTTTATCATGCACATCGAATGGGGCATGACAGAGATCAACACGACAGGTCGATGTCTTTGAACCGACATGGAGATTGCTTCTTTGGAATGGGGATTGCCGTTGAGGTTATCCAAAGTATGCGGGTGTGCCCAGCATCGAATGGGTAAAACGGGTAGCGACTGGACCGAGAGAATCGCTACATTCTTTCCTTGCTCTGGCACTGATGCCGTTGCCCACGTGTACTGCTCTGGCACTGATGCCGTGCCCACGTGTACTGCTCTGGCACTGATGCCCGTTGCCCACGTGTACTTTGGGGGCTGGCTTTCTTGAAGACACTGCAGACCAGTTCCTTCTCTGTGATCTCTGGGGTGTGGTTTGTTCTGTTTCTGATCACTGGGGGTGTGGTTTTGTTCTGTTTCTACTCACTGGGGGTGTGGTTTGTTCTGTTTCTAATCACTGGAGGGGGGGGGGGGGGGGGGTCCTAATCATTGGGACGTGGTTTGTTCTGTTTCTAATCACTGGGGGGGGGGGGGGGGGGGGGGGGTCTAATCACTGGGGGTGTGGTTTGTTCTGTTTCTAATCACTGGGGGGGGGGGGGGGGGGTGATTTGTTCTGTTTCTCGTCACTGGGGGTTGTGGTTTGTTCTGCTTCTTTCTTCATCGCCACACCCGGCTTTGCCCGGAAATTCTCTAGTCCAGCAAGTGGGCCTGTAAAATAGGCTTAGTTCGTTTGCCAGCTTGAAGGGTTTTGTCAACTGTTGCAAGGTTTTTCCTTTTTGGCTTTGTATCTTGTCATGGTTTGGATGTTATTTAAGAACTGTTGGAGTTTGTTTAGGTTGAAGTGCATCTCAGCTACTGCTGAATACGCCTGTGTTTTGACTCCCATGTGTACCAAGTGTCATCAGACTGTTTCGGTTGTGTGTGTGTGTGTGTGTGTGTGTGTGTGTGTGTGTGTGTGTGTGTGTGTGTGTGTGTGTGTGTGTGTGTGTGTGTGTGTGTGTGTGTGTGTGTGTCTGTGTGTATGTGTGTCTGTGTGTGTGTGTGCATGTGTGTGTGTGTGTGTGTGTGTGTGTGTGTGTGTGTGTGTGTGTGTGTGTGTGTGTGTGCGTGCGTGCGTGCGTGCATGCGTGCGTGTGTATGCATGTGTGTGTGTGTGTGTGTGTGTGTGTCTGTGTGTGTGTGTGTGTGTGTGTGTGTGTGTGTGTGCGTGCCTGTGGTCCACTGTACCTTTGGCATTCTCTAAGCAAGTAGAAACGTGAGCTCAACCAAATTTTAACTCCGATTTCAGATTCGGATGATTTATTCATATAACAGGCCGAGGCCCCTAATGAAGAAGTGTGTGAACACACAAGTACAACAGCTCCATCAATGAAATTAAATCACGGAACAAAAGAAGAATACCCGACGACACTTTCAAAGAGTGACAATTTCCCTGTTCTTAAACGCTTTGAAACAAAAACAAAGAAAAAATTATGAATTTCAGCGGAAGTAAATGAACAGACGATCGTAACATCTGGGCTCAATAACTTCTCTCTGTTGTTCATGACAGATGTACAGGACAGGACGAAGTGCAATCGGTTTCCGCTGATTCTTTACGTAAAGGACAAAGCAAATCATAATTATTATATGATTGATACCTAACATAATGGATTGCTAATGCATATATTCCTAATATGAATTTTGCTCCTACATGTTTTAGGTGCCTATCTATGTTTGAGGTTAAGTACATTTTCAGGTCATGAACGTCGCAAATGTTCCTGTAGAAATCAGATCTGTGACTGTTAGTGTAACGAACAGCAAGTTTTCTTCACACCATGGAAAACCAAACCATAGACTGTGAAACGCAATGGACACAAGATGATCCGTGTGCATTAACTGTGGCAAAATAGATGTGACTGTCTGTCACAACCACTGCACCTTGAAACCTCCAGGAGATTACCACCCTCGCCAGAAGTGTTACTGGAACCGTCTTCCGCTTGCCTGAAATCACCACGGGTAAGTCTTCATCTCTTTTTTTTTTTTTTTTTTTTTTTTTGTCTCATACAAGCTATCATGAATCGTGGTATGTGGCGAACTGTTACGTGTCGTTGTCTCCGGTTGTGTTGTGGCCATTGCCACCACCCCCTCCATCTCCTTCCAGCCTTGCTGCTGTCTGTGCTGAGGTGGATGGCTGCTTACTTCAGGCTGGCCTGCGTTGTTGTTGTGTTGTTGTGTTGGTGCAAAACATCGCCATCATGGGCGGGAGGCTGCAGAATGTGTGTGTCTGACCCCTCTTGGATCATGAAGTCACCGTGTTGACACCCTCACCAGCGGAGACTCCTGCGTCACACGCTGTACTCAGGAGCAGGTCCACATGCCGTGCCGTCCGTGCACGCCATGCCTGTAACGACCCACTGTCACTGTGACCTTTCTCTCCCAATGTGTCACGTGCACTAGCGTTCGCTTCACTGTACAATAAACGTGGTAGAAAACAAAGCGCTAGGGGGGGGGGGGGGGAGGGGAGGGGGAGGGTGAAAAGGCGGAGGGAAAGGGGACGAAGAAGAGCCCGTGTGTTTGTGTTAGCTTTGAGGAGGTGTTCTGTGTACCTCGCCCTTCTTCTGCCTCGGGCACCTGGCCCACAGACGCTTCGTGCGGGTGTCGTTGTGAGGGAATGTGTGAGTGAGTGTGTGTGGCAGAGGATAGGCCAGACGAGCGTATCAATACACTCCCCCGCTCAATCCTCCCCCACCTCAATCCTCAACCACCTCAATGCTCCCCCCCCCCACACTCAATCCTCCACCACCTCAATGCTCCCCCACCTCAATCCTCCACCATCTCAATGCCCCCCCCCCACCTCAATCCTCCACCACCACATGCTCCCCCCCCCCCCACCTCAATCAATCTTCCTCCACCTCAATGCTCCCCCTCCTCAATCCTCCTCCCCCACCTCAATGCTCCCCACCTCAATCCTCCCCCACCTCAATCCTCCCCACCTCAATGCTCCCTCCCACCTCAATCCTCCACCACCTCAATGCTCACCCACCTCAATCTTCCACCACCACCTCAACGCCCCCCCCCCCCACATCAATCCTCCACCACCTCAATGCTCCCTCACCTCAATCCCCACCACCTCAATGCTCCCCTACCTCAATCCCCAACCACCTCAATGCTCCCCCACATCATCCTCCATCACCTCAATCTTCCACCACCTCAATGCTCCACCACCTTAATCCTCCTCCACCTCAATGCTCCACCACCTCAATCCTCCACCACCTAAATGCTCCCACACCTCAATCCACCACCTCAATCTTCCACCACCTCAATACTCCACCACCTCAATTCTGTACCATCTCAAACTTTCACCATCTCAATGCTCCACCACCTCAATCTTCCACCACCTCAATGCTCCCCACGTAATCTTCCACCACCTCAATCTTCCACCACCTCAATGCTCCACCACCTCAATCTTCCACCATCTCAAGGCTCCCAACGCCATTATTTCTGCAGACCGACGACGAAAGAATCTAGGAGAGATTTATAAGCCGACCATCCCCAGACGTTTTGTGGACCATGGCCCGAGAACACAACCTGGTTTTAGAAAATGCTCGGCAAAACGATGTGATACCTGCGTTCACAGTCTAGACATACAAAAATTCACTTCTCCATGGGATGGAAGGACATGGCAGATCCGAAAAACCTTTACCTGCTCTACACCACGAGTTATTTACCTACTCCGCTGTAAAATCCACAAGGACGCATGGCATGTGGCTCCTCAGTAAACTTGAAGCTCCGCTGGGCAGGACATAAATCTGACGTGAAACTGAAGAAAAATCATAAGTGTCAAGTTGCCCACCACATGAACTCATGCAAACACCCTGAAAATCTAGAACTGCACCAATGCATGGACATTTTTGCCATTGACTCAGTGAAAAACGACAGGTATCTAGGAGCAAGGGAGACATGGTGGATGGCAAATATCGGGACAGTTTTTTTGTGGGTTAAATACTCGTTTGGATCTTAATGCTTCCCGAAAAGCAAGGATTCAATTCCACTGAAGTGTTGTCTGTGTGTGGGTGACAAAAGACAGGTCATCATTTCCTTTTAAAGATTAGAGTCTATTGGATTCAGGGCTTATGGACAGTCTTTTTTTCTTGAGAAGAGGGGATTGATGACAAACAAACCAGGCAGAATAGGGAATTTATAAATATTCTACAGCTTATATGTAAAAGTGTTCTGCCCTTTTATCCCTTATTAGGGTGATATAAAGACAACGCATATGTTCCTTCATAATTATGAAAAATATGAGTGTGTGCACGAGTGCGTATGTATTGCAGACTAGGTATATGTAAATGTAAAGTGTGTAATGACAAAGTGTATGTATGTGTGCTATTCCATCTGAAAAATAGTTGAGAGAGAGAGAGAGAGAGAGAGAGAGAGAGAGAGAGAGTGTGTGTGTGTGTGTGTGTGTGTGTGTGTGTGTGTGTGTGTGTGTGTGTGACATAATATCCATTTCTGGTTATAGACTTTCCATGATTTCACTACTTTACCCCTCCTTACCTCTACTGTATCCTATTCCTCTTATCCCACAAATTTTCTGCCCCCATTCTTCCTTTCTCTCTCCCTCCCCTTCCCCGCCCCCGCCACCCCCACCCCCATGCCTATCCTTTTGTTCTCTCTCTCTCTCCCCTCCTTTTCCCCCCCCCCCCCCCCCCCCCCCACCTTCCACGCCACCATCATTCCATACTCCTCTCACCCTTTTTTTCCTCTCTCCCGTTTTCTCCTCTCTCTCCTCTCTCTCTCTCTCTCTCTCTCTCTCTCCCCTCTCTCTCTCTCTCTCTCTCTCTCTCTCTCTTCCCACCCCCTTCTCCCTTGCCTTTCCTTTTGCTCCCCCTCCTACTTTGCTACCGCCCCCTCCCTCCTTTCCCCCTCCCCCGCTTTTAATCCCACAAATTTTCCTGCCTAACTTTCCCCCTTCCACCCTCTCTCCCCTCCCTCTGTCTTTTTTAGCTGCCCCCCTTCTGCTTCCCCCCCCTCCCTCCTTTCTTTTTCCCCTCCTATTCCGCTCTGTTTCTCCACGCTCTTCTCTTCTGCCTTTGACCCCCTTCCCCTTCACTCCCTCCCCCTCTCTTCTCTGCTTCTTTCTAGTCCCCTCCTCCCTCGTTTTTAGTTTCCCCCTACGCCCTCCCTCCCCCCCTTTCTCTCTCTCTCTTCCCTCTCTCTCTCTCTTGCTAACTCCAATTCTGTCTCTTTTGCTTCTCCCCCTTATTTCTCCCCTTTCTCCCCCCCCCCCCCCCTCTCCTCTCTCTGTCCCCTCTATCTGTCTGTTAATATGTTATCAGTTAGTTTTTTGAAAACTCAACAACATACTATGGTATTGCACACCAGCCTTTTTCTGGTATAGCATTCTTCTTAAAACCGAAAGGCAGAGGAGTCAATTACCACTTTCCGCGGTCACTGAGGAGAAACATCAGGTTTCGAAATACCGGTATCTGACCAGGAGTTATATGTTAGTGAGCTTTCTTCTCCCCATTGGAGATGGTCTCCTGCTTTGGGACTATAAGCTTGCTGAAGGTTCATTTTGAGAAGCATTTATTTATTCCCCATTCACCCACTCAAGCACATACTGTCAGTTAGGCAGAATCATCTACCACTGCAGATATAAGGAAGGCTTATCACCCCCTTATTTCTATAATCTGAGACATAAGAGCAAGCTTTGTTTTATAATTCAGTATTTCTTGCAGTCATTGCAACACCTAGCTGCTCTGTAAGTTTGCTGGAATGGTGCTCGGTACTTATCCTTGGAATTTCTGACCCTGCGCAACAAAAAAAAAGTGCATTCCAGCGTCAACGCCTGAAAGAAAATCACCAGTACGTGAAAACCAGGAACGACGGCGATGATTTGTTAAAAGAAATAATAATAATAAAATTGACAAAAAAAGTGGATTTTTTTTAAACGTCAAAAGTCGCCAACAACCGCGAGATGTTCCGTATCTTGTAAGCTGGAAATTCAAAACGAGGCGTGCAAAGGGGAGACCACAACCGTGAAAACGAGAGAGAATGGTCGGCCTTTCCAGCCCACTATGGAAGCAAGGCCAGTCACTCTCACAGTTGGCCAACTGGCAAAGGAACGGTCAGGACTTGCCACTGATGTGGCACACCTGGATCTCCATGGAGACCAAAACTTCCATTGAGCGAAGAAATGAATAAAGGAATGAACAATGAACACATGAATTGGACAGTGACTGGTGTTGGATGTTTCTGTCGTTCGTGCTGCTGCTGTTGTTTGTTTATTTAAGTATCCATGAGACACTTTTCATCGCCACACTAATTCTTCCTTCTTACGGTTTATTTGCATCCCGATTTCTGTTTATGTTCATCCATTCTCAGGAGAGTGACGGGGGATTGGGGGGGGGGGGGGGAGGTAGGGGGGGGGGGGGGGGAGGTAGGGAGCGAGGGTGGTTGGGAAAGGGTGGGGTGGAGGTGCTTTCTATTTCTCATTGACAGTAGTTTTAAAGATAGCAAGTCTCCAATAAGAAGCAGTCTCAAGTTCGGTGGCCTTTTTTTTTTTTTTTTGCCTTGCTGTCCACGTCCGTGGCCTTGGTGAGGTGGTGTGGGAGTGCTGGCATGGGCAATGTGATAACTGTCGAGGGACGGACGTGATGGCGCCCTCTGGAGGGGGAGGCTGCTCACTCACT
>JADBJO010002351.1:275000-280000 GCA_016801955.1 Conus betulinus
CACAAAACACACACACAAACATGTCGGTACAATAACACACCACACACACACACACACATATATATATATTTCGTGCCGAGGAGGTCAATAGCAGACAAGGGGTGAAGAAAGCCGAAAATTTGTTGTTGTCCTTGATGTTTTTTTTTTTCTCTTTCTTTGTGTGTGTGTGTGTGTGTGTGTGCGCGCGCGCTAGTGTATATGTATGTATAAAGTAATAGTCAGATGCTTTTAACGAGTTATTACCAGCAGCAGATTTTCACTCGGATTAATGTTCCCTCATGATTGCTTCATTTTATGTACCCCCCCCCCCCCCCCCCCTACACACACACACACACACACACACGCGAGCGCGCGCGCACACACACACACACACACACACACACACACACACACACACACACACACACACACACAACCTCCACCCTTCAGTCACAGTTAATGCCTCCACCCTCTCTCTCGACTACACTAATGCCTTTCCATCTCTCTCGACCTCTCTCTCTCTCTCTCTCTCTCTCTCTCTCTCTCTCTCTCTCTCTCTCTCTCTCTCTCTCTCTTGTCAGATAATAACAACGTATTGATGTTTTCAGGCTGTGTGGCATACCATGTTCCGTATGTGCCCGAATTTCACAACGTGGCCAGATATTCTCTATACCTGTATATCTACACCGACATTTCCATCTTCATTGATCAATATCTCTACATCTAAATCGACATATTTGCCGAGGGAGGGAGAGACAGAGACAGGGACTGGGACAGAGACAGAGAGATTAATTGACAGACCGACTGAGAGGCGGACAGTTATGATGAAACAGACATGAAAAACAAAGATGATGTTCCAAACCAATGTGATTCGCCTTCTTTCTCTGTCAAATCCACTTCCATCGCGACATAAAACGAAATAAAACTTCTTCTGCCCATTTAAGAAGTCAGAAGACATCTTTTCTCATCACGTCCACGCGTTATTGGTTTCCCACTGACCATGACACAGTAATGCTCTCTGATTGGTCCACAAAATGATCGGTGTTCTCATTCACCACCGGCTTGGAAATGAACCAAAGAATGACATGAGATAAGACTGTGACTGGCAGGGGATCAATTTCAGTGAGGAGGATGTAATCACTACCAAGGGCACGGACACAGATCAGGATTAAGTTGTCAGTCTGGATGCAATATCGGAAAACGAATTAACGTTTCTTTTATATGAA
This sequence comes from Conus betulinus, assembly GCA_016801955.1. Taxonomy (NCBI): domain Eukaryota; kingdom Metazoa; phylum Mollusca; class Gastropoda; order Neogastropoda; family Conidae; genus Conus; species Conus betulinus. The sequence goes on from JADBJO010002351.1 coordinate 276,206, forward strand.
TATTAGTTTAAGGATAAAAGTTCAAGATCCAATGGAAAAAGGTTGGTATTCGGCAGTAAAATTAATGTCACCGGGCCTTCAGTGTCTTCAATGCAAGTCACAGAGCAACCAAAGGGAACAGAAATGAAAAACATTCAGCGAGGCTTATCTCCCCTGTGCATCCAATCTTGTGTCGTTGCGCCAACTTAGTTATAAAATTTCTCAGTTAACTGCAGTGATATTTCTGGACCTTGAAGAAGCTTTTGATCTGGGGGTTGGCACGATATTTTCATTTTAAATTGCGTGTACCAACAGTTTACAGACAACAAATTTCTTCAAGTCTTTCTCAGAAATGAACATCAATGTATTTGACTCAACAGATCACCAATTGCCGAAAGAGTGTCAAGAGAGAGAGTTGCACAAGGCTTTATAACAGGACCCCTTCTTTTCTGTCTGTCTGTGAATGATCTGCCACATTTCATATTATGACGTATCGTGTGAGTCTGTTTGTTGGTTTGTTTGTTTGTTCGTTTTGCTGACGAAAATGCTGATGAGATTATTACGCATTTTCCAGATGAAGCTTTTCTTCTGTTTTTTTTTTTTTTAACCACCACTTATTTGTGGACGGACGTAAAATCAAGGGAACAAAAACTTTCAGGGTCAAATATGGATAATCTATACCAGTGGCAGAAGTTGTGCAAAATTACTTCCCAAAGTCTATTCATCTAGATGAAACTAAGACACATCACTGCAAAATGTTTCACAATTCACACGTAAGATGTATAGATCATGCTTCCACGTGTGTGGGGTGACTGTGAGGATGTCCAGGTCATAAAGAGTCAATGAAAAGTCGCCTTCATCAGTAGTTTTCGTGATATTTTGCTAATTGTCAGTGTGGGAGTGGTTTCTGTCCGTGGTGTTCCAAGAAGCTGAAAGTAGAGAAGTAAAAAGCTTTCTACCTACCCCCCCCCCCCCCCCCCCCCCCCTCCCCTTTTCACTTTTCAATATCCCATGGTGTTACAGTCTCATGTTATTTTATCAGACATGTACTTCTCTCATGTCGTGACGCCAAAAAGCCGATTGGAATCGTAAAATCTGTGCTTTCCTTAGTGGAGTAATTATCTTGTATATGAGATTTGTCGAAATAATCCTGGTTTGACGATCAGTGGTGTAAACCAAGGGGGACTGCTTGTACACCATGGAATGATCCTCATTATATCAGTGATATATTTGGTCAGTTTTTCAAATTAGCCATTCCACCGTGTGACAGGAGTGTGACTAGTATAATTCCCTGTATGATCGCTGTATACAAAATTTTCACTCGGGTTTTTCCAATTATTTTTTTTTAATTCATAGCTGGAATGGATCAGCCAGTCAGAGATAAGTAAGAAGGAAAGGGGTGTGAGGAGGCGGAGAGAGAGAGAGAGAGAGAGAGAGAGAGAGAGAGAGAGAGAGAGAGAGAGAGAGAGAGAGAAAAGAGAGGGAGAGAAGAGGAGAGGGAGAAAATGGAAAGGAGAGGAATGGGGGGGGGGGGGGGGGGAGCGAGCGAGATGGGAGAAGGTGAGGTAGAGAGAGAAAACAGGGAGAGAGTGACAGGAGGGAGGAACACAGAGAGAGAGAGAGAGAGAGAGAGAGAGAGAGAGAGAGCTTGACATACCAACACAGAACCAGACGGAAAGAGCACACACACACACACACACACACACAACACACACACACACACACACACAACACACACACACACACACACACACACACACACACACACACACACACACACACACACACGCATGCGCATGCACACACACACACACCACGCACACGCACACAGTGCGTCCCCCCTTCCCCCTCTCTCTCCCCCGTCCCGAACCTCTTCACACACACACACACACCCACACACACACACACACACACACACACACACACACACACACACACACACACACACATGGATTCAAGATGGCGGAAACGGCCAGAAGCTAGACTGAACTCTTGCTTGAATTGAGCTGATCTACAGGAACTATGGCCAGAATAACCAGATCCAGAAACCTAGGAGGTCGTCACAATCAACGCGTCTCCTAAAAAAAAAGAAAAGAATAACCCCCCCCCCCCCCCCCCCCCCCCCCCCCCCCCCCCCCCCCCCCAAAAAAAAAAAAAAAAAAAAAAAAAAAAATGAAGAGTCTGCAGGACTGAGAGACAGAAGTTTTGGAGCGACCTGCGCGACAAGTTGGAGTAATACGAAGAAGCGAACTGTCATCGATGCGACTAACAGAGAAGAAAAAAATTCCGAGGAAGTGAGATTGAACAACCGAAAATTCTGATCGAAAAGTTCAGGATCCAAGGCTTTGGGTACAGTATTGTCCACAAGAAACTTGTAGGCTGTTCTTCAGCAACGTTCGAGTCATGGGTCGTCTGACTGTCAGCAGTTTTCACTGGATGCCGGCTGAGGAAGTCAGCAGGATTGCCGGCACCAGGCTTGTATCTCAAAGGTTGCAGGTTCCATCTCTCAGTGTGTAATGATGTCTTGGAGGTTGGATTGTTGTGTATATCCCTTCTAGAAAGTGATATCACTTTGGATGGATGTCCGTACTGGTAGAATTGGAAATGTTCACATGCCCGAACAACGGTAAGGGCCTCTCTCTCTCTGTGTCTGAGAGTAGCGTGATCCCACATCAGTAGAGCACGACCTGCGTATGCCACAATGTGACATACATCATCTTTGTCTCGTTGCGCTAGAACAGCGCCTAGGCCAGGGGCTAGCATCAATAATGACTTCTGTTTCCAAGTCGGGATAGTAGTACTTCATAAGTAGTACTGCTTGTCAGGCATGACTTGAGTTCTTGGTCAGGCATGACTTGAGTTCTGGTCAGGCATGACTTGAGTTCTTGGTCAGGCATGACTTGAGTTCTTGGTCAGGCATGACTTGAGTTCTTGGTCAGGCATTTTCTTGAGTCTTGGTCAGGCTTCCACTTGCATCTTGGAAGGTCACATATCTGCCGGTCGAGTCTAGTCCACACAGCATCTTTCCGTGTCACATATCTCGGTGGTCTAGTGATGTCATCTTTCCGGGTCACATATCTCGGTGGTCTAGTGATGTCATCTTTCCGGGTCACATATCTCAGTGGTCTAGTGATGTCATCTTTCGGGTCACATTCCGGGGTCTCGTGATGTCATCTTTCCGGGTCACATATCTCGGTGGTCTAGTGATGTCATCTTTCCGGGTCACATATCTCAGTGGTCTAGTGATGTCATCTTTCCGGGTCACATATCTCAGTGGTCTAGTGATGTCATCTTTCCGGGTCACATATCTCAGTGGTCTAGTGATGTCATCTTTCAGTGTCACATATCTCAGTGGTCTAGTGATGTCATCTTTCAGTGTCACATATCTGACAGTTCACACGTCAGATCACTACATAGTCACTGTTCAGTATTGATTCTATCGGAGGCGTCCACCATCTGCAACTTCGTGATATGTTTCGATACAGAAACTTCATTTCAACATTTTTTCGACTAAATATAGATGGTCCTAGAACCAAATATAACGCTTCAACAAAATGCGTGTGTGGCGAAACAAACAATTCATATTTTGTTTGAATGTGTGCCCTTTAGGACATATCTACCGTGTTTATCAGGCATGTCTGTAACTGATGTTTTTCTTCTGCTGCAGATCTTGCTTTTAAAGTTATCTTTTGTTTGATTAATAGCCTGGCTAGGTATTTACTTTAATATGATATTGGCGGTTTTTTTTTTCTGTGATTATATGCACACACCCACACCTGCAAACACATACACGTACGTACATACGCATACATGCAT
>JADBJO010002351.1:285000-287500 GCA_016801955.1 Conus betulinus
CACCACCCATTAGCTCTGGGTGTGTGCATGCGTGCGTGCGTGCGTGCGTGCATGTGTGTGTGCGTGTGCGTGCATGCATCCGTGTGTGTGTGTGTGTGTGTGTGTGTGTGTGTGTGTGTGTGTGTGTGTGTGCGGGTGGGGTGTTGTTGTTGGCAAGTTAACCCTTTTTCTCATTGATCATTTCCATTGCTTATTGTTAGATCAATAATACCAACATTGTCTCATTTCTCGCAGTTGACCTTATTATGATCATCCTCCACCAACGACACAGTTAACATTGAATTCCCCTTTGGTGTGCGTGTGTGCCCCCCCCCCCCCCCCCCCCCCCCCCCCCTCCTTTTTTTAAAACTCTTTTTTCATTGATCATTTCGATCTCTTCCCAACAAAGATTTTTTTTACATATTAAAGCCCAACACATTATTTCATTTATGACAATGATCACCATCCAACAGTCATTGATCATTTCCATTTCTTCCTAACCAGCATTATTATACTAATGCCAACCCATCGTTTCACTCATGACAATGATCATCATCCAGTAGTACTCTTGGCTTTTCCCATAATACTGTTTACATGTTTTTCTCCTCCCTCCTCCCAGTACACACGGATGTATAGGAGGAAAATTCCCTCCTTCCCCCTGCGCCTTTTCTTCTTTTTGTTTTTCTTCTTTTCCCTAGTCTCCCTATCCCAACCATTATTATCAGTACAAAAACATCCCCACATACAGCTGTAACCTTTTGATCACCAACCATTAGTTCTGTTTAGTAGGTTTCCCCCCACCCCCTTGTGTGTGTGTGTGTGTGTGTGTGTGTGTGTGTGTGTGTGTGTGTGTGTGTGCGTGCGTGCGTGCGTGCGTGCGTGTGTGTGTGTGTGTGTGTGTGTGTGTGTGTGTGTGTGTGTGCGTGTGTGTGTATGTGTGTGTGTGTGTGCGTGCGTGCGTGCGTGTTTTAAGACAAGTTACCCTTTTCGCGTTGATCGTTTCCATTTCTCCCCAGCCAGCATTATCATATTAATGCCAACACATTTATTTCATTTACGATGATGATCACCCTCCATCAGTACTGTCTACTTTTCCAATAATGTCATGTGCGTGAGTTTCCCATCCCGCCTTCCAGTGCATATGTAAGTGTAGGTGGAAAGATGTGAGCTTTGCCTTCCCCTCGCTCCTTGCCCCCCCCCCCCCCCCCCCCCCCCCCACCCCCTCCCCCCCTTTTTTCCAGCAACAACGATAGCCCTTCACCCACTGATCTCTTCCATTCCATTCCAATCATCATCATCATCATCATCATCATCGTTACCGACATCCTCATAGATGACATCATTATCGTGATTGACATCCCTATATATAACATCATTATTGTTACCAACATCCCTATATATAACATCATTATTGTTACCAACACCCCCATATATAACATCATTATAATTACCAGCATCCCTATAAATAACTACTACCATCATAATCAACATCCGTTCCAATCATCATCATCGTCACCAACATCCCCATAGATAACTACTATCATCATAATCAACATCCGTTCCAATCATCATCATCGTCACCAACATCCCCATAGATAACTGCTATCATCATAATCAACATCCGTTCCAATCATCATTCTCGTTACCACATCCCCATAGATAACTACTATCATCATAATCAACATCCGTTCCAATCATCATCATCGTCACCAACATCCCCATAGATAACTACTATCATCATAATCAACATCCGTTCCAATCATCATTCTCGTTACCAACATCCCCCCTCCCCAACCGCCTCAGCCACCTACAGCAGACGACAGCTGGTGTGTCTGCCCTGGCCAACCTCACTGAAGTCGGATTTTGCTCGGCCTCGGGATCTTTTCACCAAGTCATGATCACAATCACACCATCACTACCACCATCAATCACCCCTCTCCTTTGTCTCGCCTTCACTTCGCTCGGGCCTGCAAGAACATTCGAAAACGACGTTGACACATAGGCCTATTCGCCTGTCTCCGAGCAACAGCGATCCTGCCCTTTGTCAGTTAGGACCTTCGCCTGTCTCCAAGCAACAGCGATACTGCTCTTTGTCAGTTAGGGCCTAGGCGCCGAAAAGGTCAACAGATCAATCGTGAACCGAGTGACGACGATTCAGTGACCGAGAGCCGAGCACCCTGGTTTTGGTGGGGACGTGAACAGAACGACGTAATTTATTTCTCGACTGATGGAATTATAAACAGTGCTTGTATCTACATTTCAGATAAGCGTAGAAACGTTTTGTTCCAAACAAAAAGCCGTTTTAAAGGTTGGTTGAGTAAAGATCTTTTAGTTAGAATTTGGGAACGATTGGTTATTGTCTTTTTCGTCTTCCCGAAGCTGTTCGTTTTCTTTGAAATGAAGCCTATCGCCATTGAGAAGCTCCTCGTGATCATTTGGGTTGGAAACATTAGTTTTTCATTTAGTTCATCTCCCTCTCCCTTTTCATCGATGTTCGGCACAGTTTCTTCTAGCCTGTCCC
>JADBJO010002351.1:292500-307500 GCA_016801955.1 Conus betulinus
ACACACACATGTGTCAGGATAATACTTGAACAATGTCATCAGGGTGATACAAAGAAATAACAAACAATTCTTCAGATTGGAATCCATGAACCACAGACAAAGGAATTTTAAAATGACTTTCAAAAACTGAGTAAGAAATTACTCTAACATATATGTGGTAATACTGACGGTAATTCGTTCGATGCGTTATTACAAGATGTGTGCAAAACAAAATGTGATCTCTCCTGCAGAAGTGTGCTGTGATCCAGAGTTCTCTCCTCTTTCACAGGTTATGGACATGTTTGTCCATTCTTGTAACCTCTACGCTTCCTGTCAACCCGTACAATGCGGCGCTTCATGTTTCTGATATCAATTTTCCTCACAACTGAGCATACGGATGCCATAATCCCACTTCTGTGGATATCCCCCCGGATTACCAAGCATGGGCCACAGATTACATGGGAGATAACTCTTCATCCTTGGCGATCTCTCTGACGTTTACGTTTACTTCCCTTGACTGTGGACATATTTATCTTACACCTTTTACTTGCAATACTTATACTGCCGTGTTTTATGTCCCTTCAACTGTATCATGAAATACATACATGTCAGATCTTATTTACCATACAAAAACAAAGGAAATATCAACAACTAGAAAAGAGGAGGATACGGTGCCAATTTCAAGGGAAGTGTGCATGCATGCACATAACTTTAATACCAAAGAAAGAAATCATAGTATTGGGTAAAAAAAAATGTTTACATTATTCAAAATGATTTTTTTTAAATACTGTTATTTTGAGAGGTAATGGTCAACACAGCAAACCTGAACAAATAAACAATGCAATTATTCAAAGAAAACAAACAAAGACATGTTGAGATAACAGTTAAAAGGGAATCAAACAAAATCAACGTAAAAAAACATACGTTCAAATGATAACAAAGATGTTATCACAGCTGACTGTAAATCGTAACACAATGTTGTTTCAATACCGCAACAGAATCCATCAAACAAACATAATTATAGATGTTTTATCATTTACAAGATGGAATCCATCATTCAAACATCATCCAAAACTTTATCCAAGTGAGTAAAATCACAGCAAACACTTTTCAGATTGTATCTCCTCAAAGAAAATTAATTATCAGTGAGATATAAATAACCTGGCCTAACGGTCAGAAGTGCATGCAGATTGATATAAATAACTAAATCTAACGTAAATCACATGGCAGGAGAGACATTATCACTCTCTGCATAAAGTCTGTCCAGTCTTAATGAAGGTATACTAAACAAATGTTCAGCGAACTGGTAATGTGAAAGAGTTATCTCTATTTGTAAAAAATGATATTCTGACCACAGTAAGTTGAAAATACTGCTACATGTTTCTTCTGATACAAAGTCTTAAACAACAAAAAAAAAAACAACAACAAGAAAACAAAGTAGAGACCCAGAAATGAATGCCATAAATTTGACTCCATTTTGTATGGTTCACTAAAAAGCGAAACCAAGAAAACATTTGACAGAGACACATACCGCAGAATTCTATAATCAAACGGCATGGAACAGTCTTCGTGACTAAACCAACATCAATGCTTGAAAAAGTTCATCTAAAAAGAGTAAACACATTAGATACAATTAAAACTCTTGAAAGCACTTCTGGAGATCATGTAACATCTGTTGATTTACTTTTGCCGACTTGTTCACTCATCGTCTGAAAACCTATACCTTCTGAAATTGCATATAAATCCTATCCATGCTCTGTCAGACTGAAAATGTAAATCAATAAATTTTTCTTTATCCAATGAAACTGGTTTACAGGTTGATGAAAGATACTGCTCAGGATACTCATTAAAAAGAAAATAAGAACAACGACTGCAGTCAGGAATTATATAAATAGCATTCAATGAGGAGTCCAAGTGATATCATCTTTCGACCATATGTTTACAAAATTGCTGTGTTCTTGGTTGAAAAGGATTACAGCAGTGTCCGCTAACTGAAAAACCCATTAATGTTATCTAATGTCCAGAAAATGTCACAACTTATGTTGTTACAATAATCAATCATAGCTAACAGCACTTTGATTTTCAAAGTCTCTGACCTATCAATGTAGGGACAGCTCTGACGACAATGAAAACAGATCTCAGTTCTAGACACTCTGACGACAATGAAAGCAGATCTCAGTTCTAGACACTCTGACGATCATGAAAACAGATCTCAGTTCTAGACACTCTGACGATCATGAAAACAGATCTCAGTTCTAGACACTCTAGTAAAACTCTGTAAAGTGATCATTCTAAATGTGGATACAAGCTCTTGTTTGTCTAATAAATATCACGGATAAGATAAATCAGATTTACAGCAAAAGACAACCCAAATAAGCAAGACTTACTTTCACAAGCAAATGTAAAATCTATATTATAACAACCAAATGTAAAATCTATATTATAACAACCAAATGTAATATCTATATTATAAAATCTGTATTACATAACTGTTGCATTAAAACAGAAAAAGGCTCTGTACAATTTTATTCTACCCACGTTGACTCAGTATCCTCCATCAATGAACACACAGAAACGAAACTTTCAGCCTGTAACACAACAGCACAAAATCTCTTCATCAAACATAACAGTTTGATATGACTGGTGTTAAAGCGGCAATAATGTTTTAAGTACATAAACAACAATAAGTGGTGTGCAACAGTTTTGATTTCGGTGTTTGACAGGTCATAATACTGGTATAAGAAAATCAGATAACAGAACAGTCAACTCAAATTCCACAGGATTTGAAACTCTCTGAAAACTACAAACAGCAGTCTCACGCCACGAAGTTTCACAGCGTAATGTAATGCATCTTTCTGCAAAGAGAGCACACTGACATCACTCACACAGGCATGAAAGTTAATGTACATGTACACACTTACACAAACATACAAATAAGCCCGTACGCAAGTTTCCAGGAAAGGTGGAGACCAGTTTACGAAATCTTCTTCTCTCATAAAGGCAAGGAGAGATGATGCACACAAATGTCGAAATGTTTCCAAGAGATGATGAAAAGAAGCATCCGAGAGAATGGGTCCTGACATCAATATAAATTCTGGTGAGTACATACAAGTGTCTATGACCATAGGAACAAGTGCAATAAGATGTGTGTACTAACATGAGTTGATGTCTTTAAATACATGCTGTGCATTTGTATGCATGTTTACAATGGCATATTTTTTACAAGTGACTTTTTTTTTAGTTGACAAACAATTTTGTTGTTTTTTTTTCAGTGTGCAAATATACTTGATTCTCCTTTTCTTCTGCTCTCATAAAATGCAGAATTTTTTTGTGTGTCTTTTTGTATATAGCATGTCCCAACAGAACAACTTTCTTTACATGGTCTCTTGGAATAATACTGCTAAGGTGTTCACATTTTACAATATATACATTCCCACACATAAACTTGCCCACAAACATACACAGGAGAACACACACATGCATTCCCAGACACATATAAGCGTGCTCGCCTGATAAAACAACTTTACAGATGAATAAGAATTTCTAACAGCACATCTGAACATACAACAGCAAATATCTATCTCAAGCTACGTAAAGCATTCTCTATTAATATCGCATATTCAGGGCCTCTGACCTCTGACGGTGAACTAGCTCGGTGTGGAGTTCAAATGCCTGATGACGGTGCAAGCAGAATGTCTTTCTAGAAGCTGTACAGAAAGCATTCAAAGCAAACTGATAAAATTTGCCTCTTCCCTCTTCCCCCACCATTACTGAATTCTACAGCTGACAGCCTTGTGAACGGAAACCAACATCACAAAGACCATCCCCCCCCCCCCCCCCCCCCCCCCTCTCTTTCTCCCTCCCCTGCACATTCCCCACCGGGAAGAAGTCCTGGAGACCCCTGCAGCCCCCAGAAATGATGGCAGAGTTCACTTCACACTGACGATGCAGAGGACACGGCCAAGAAGGCCCCACTCAGTTTTTTTCTCTTTCCCCATAAATCCTGGTCTTGAATCCATGTCAGAACAGTTTATGTCTAAATACAAAAAAGTCAAAATGCAGAAGTGTATAATGCTTATAATCGTAGCAACAATAAATGTACATGTTCACCAGCATTCTGATACTGAAACTTCCCAACCCGTCTTCCTTCCCACTCCACACACCCTGACCCCACCACCCCTTTTTTTCAACTTTGACCCCACCACCCCCTTTTCAACACTGACCCCACCACCCCTTTTCAACACTGACCCCACCACCCCCTTTTCAACATTGACGTAAAGAGTATCAAGACTTGGCGACAAACAAAAGCAGAGCCAGGCTAGCAGATCTCCTCTGGGACTGTTCAGAATGCGGCGCCCAAGGTCCAGCGGTGGTTGCCTTGCTTCGTCGGTTGCGGATGATGGCAGAGTCGATGCTGGAAGCAGCACTCTTGCTGCGAATGTCGTCCGACAGCTTGTTCTGAGCGATGCTCATCAGGCCGACGTTTCGACTGGTGGCCGTCAGAGACTGAAGGAGGCTGTCACCGCTCTGAAAACAAACAAACAACAAAAAAACCCTCTCAACATAAATTTCTAAATGGCCTGCTTGGCCTAAGCCTTTGTGTCTCGACTTAACCCTTACACTGGTTATTTAACTTACTGTAAGCATGCTGTCGAGAATGAACAGAAGGACAGTTTTTAAAAAACAGGTATGTTTGTATAATATGCATAACCTTTCGACTGTTAGTATTTGAACATGACATGCAGAACACAAATTGTTAGTAATTGAACAAAGAATAATATAAAACAGAACTGGTGTGCTTCGGAGTGTTTGATTAGGCGCTTACTTGTCAGGAATGTGAAAACAGGTTTCTCATCCTGCTCGTCATTCTCAAGAGCTTGTTCACAAATGATCCGGTCAATGATGTTCCACAGTATCCAGAAATAAGTGACAGCCTTTTTCAAAGGAAAGTCAGTGTGGATTATACCCGTCTTCCATGCAGGTAACCCAGGTAGGAATGAATCAGGTACAGTTCAGTTTTTACATTGAAATCGCTTGCTGATAGCACAAAAACGCCCCAAAAATGGTCACTATCCACAATAATTGTACTTCTTATTATACAAAAGTCATACTGTATTTGGCCTACATGATTACACGTGCGCACAGGTAAGTACAGGTAAACTCATGTTCAAACGAATCATTGGTCATTGGCTTCATCAGGCAGATTGTGAAGTACACATTTATAGTCCAAATGAGAGCGGTAGATGCTGAAACAGTGAGGGTAGCAAAAACCAGTCCCACAGGCGTTGCACATCAATGATGACTGCTGGCATTCGCAGCCATCACACGCTCGCTCTGCTTCTTGTTGCATGCGACACTGTCACAAACTGGCCTCTCCTCCCGGCTCCTCGCTTTGCAGGAATGGAAACAGCCGTATGTGTACCTAGGAGTCACTGGGGAGGGCTTGAGCACAATGAACAAACAAAAAAAGACCCGAAAGGTTTAGGATCAGCTGGAAGCACGACACAGATTTTCTTAACCACTAAATGGCATGTTGACAATCCCCTCTCTCTTATCACTCACCCAGTCACCTTTCGTGTTGATCTCAAAAATCACAATTACATGGTCCTTGATCTAATAAAAAAAATCTCTCCCGCCACGCCCAGTTCATTCAAAATGTCCACAACTTCTCCTTCAGCTGCTTGTTCCACTACAACATCAGCAACAAAATCTTCGAACAAGTTCCTAATTCTATAACATTCCTGGTGGGTGCCGCCATTGTAGTTTATCTGACGATTCAAGTCATGCTATGCATTACAAGCAGCTACTAACTATAAACTAAGCTAAAATGCTAAAAATCTGTAATCCACGGCTCATTCAGTCATTTGTGCAAATTAGTTTGTGAATGAGCCATAGTTTCGTATCAGCAGTGTAAGTGAAACTAGGTTAACAAGGCTGACCTAATAGTGCAACTTTTGTCACAACAACCAGATGTGTGGATGGGTATGACGTGTGGTGCGTGACATGTCGCAACTACCAGCCTAAGGGTTAAGGCTGCGTCTCTTGATCTCACAGTTCTGTGTGTTGGCCAACATTCATCAGTTCATACCCTTAACACTATCCTTGCGTATGTGTGCAGCGTGAGATTCCCCCTCCCGCACACAGCCACTCACGCTAAAACCCTGCCTACATAGTGATTTTGGCATTGTTGGAATGTATTTTACGTGTTATGTTTGGTCTGTGTTAACATCATGTTTGGTATGTCCGAAAAGAAGAAATCAAGGACTTTTAGATGAATGTACTTTCAAAACTCTAAGAGATCCTGCGTTGTGACAATGCATGAATAATTAAAGTAACCAAAACACGCAGAAATAAAAAACAAGTGCAGAGTTTGACAATCAATATTGAGTAATGTCATGAAGACAAATTGATACGAAAAAGCACTCACCTAATGCACTTATGGTTATGGTGCTTTCTGCTATCAGTTATTATCCATTTTAAAATAATTTCACAGAATTTGGGCTACACAGATTTTGCGAGTCAAGTGCCTGTGTGTGTGTGTTACTGAATCAGTCGAACTGCTTGCTTTCTCATTGTAATCAAGAACATCTTCAAATAGATATTACTCATCTTCCCTATCATCTCCACTGTCGATCGACTCTCCTTTGTTATAGTTCTAAAGGAATGACTTGTCGGCGCCGAGCTGGCATTTTGACTAGCAGACGAAAGGCCGGTGCCAGAAACGTGGTCAGTTCAGGTTGGAAAAACCCAGCAAGAGGTTCTTTGTTTCAGCCACAGATAGTGAACGTGAACTTTGCTTGAACTTAAGAACTAAGGTATGTCAGGCTACTAGGAATCCTCTACTAAGTTCTGGCAGGAGTTATTTCTCTTAGACCATTACAGTTTGAATACTAGAATTTTTCGAAATAAGAATGCACGGACATGTGCGCGCCATAGACAACGGAGCTCTCAGTTGGCGCATGGCACCATGCATGCTGTAAGAATGGAAAGAATTTATAGACATGACATTTCCCACTATTCCTGAACATGGAGAAACACATTTATTATCACAAAAGGTAAGCAGATTGCATCAGAATTAGAATCGAAGCTGAAAATATTGTTTTCCCTTGTTCATTAGTTGTCATCAATAAAGTCATCTGAAATGTCGCCATTCTGGATTTGATCAACTCTTTGACTTTTTGCTTGCGTGTGTGTGTGTGTGTGTGTGTGTGTGTGTGTGTGTGTGTGTGTGTGTGTGTGTGTGTGTGTGTGTGTGCGTGTGTGTGTGTGTGTGTGTGTGTGTGTGTGTGCGTGTGCGTGCGTGCTCAGAGTTCAAAAAAAGGAGAAAAGAAGAAGGGAGAGAAATAATGGGATTATGAAAATAATGTTGATATATTCTGATCAGATATTGAGATAAGTTACACAAATGCATGTGCATACCTTGATGGGCACACTCCCCCTCCCCTCTCTCATCCCCCAACACACACACACACACACACACACACACACACACACACACACACACACCTCAAACCAAACCAATCTGCACCTTCTGGCTGACCTTCACCTTTGCAACATCAAAGTTCTAGGTCAGTCGCTGACCTATGCAGATGAACTATAACTATGAACAAGCACACAAACCCTGATGATGTCCTGGGCTTCTGGCAGCTGAGTTCCAGGGTGCCTCTGGAACACTCTCACCAGGGGTCGCTCCAGACGCTCTCTAGTAAAACAGGTCAGCGCTCATGGAAGGCCCCTGCACAGAGGTCATGCCGACAAATAAGTTCAAGGACGTTTCAAGGATAGTTATGTCTACACTAACAAATGTTTACAGAGAACAACATCTCCAGCTTTGAATTAAGATCTATGTATTTTACATGAAATCTTAAAGAGCACAGACACACACATGCACACACACATGTATGCACACACACACACACACACACACACACACACACACACACACACACGACCTTCCTCACAGCAACATGGCATGCAAGCCAGAGCACAGCAGCAAATGACAGATCTAGATTACTACCAAAGCCCTATGCAATGGACAACGCGGAAGAAATTCTCTCTTCCTTGCCAATGCTCAATTTCACAAAATATGACTGTCAGCCTCCTGAACAAAGGTAATGGCCCACTGTTCTATATGAACTGAAGGGGTACAGCATGAACTTTGCAGCCAATATGCTGTTAAGCGCCTTCTAGCATAATCAAACTGGTGCTGTGGCACAAAGGAAATGAAAATATTAAACATTTCTTGTCCTGATCTCTTCACATCAGAAATACCATTTCTATCATCTAAAAACACAAACAAACAACATTCGCTTTCATTGGTGAGGAGTTTAAAGATAAGCACAAAATGAGACTACATCCACTGAACTGTAAAACGAAAAATGGGAGAATTTCTTTCAGGTTGCTAGCACACCAACGCTTCTCCCAACTGCACACAGAATAAGAAAGAACTGTGTACAAAGAATTGTGTACAAAGAACCAACTACAAACACCTCCCTACCAGTGTGTATCCTCTCGCACGGTCTGTGGCGTCGAACCAGCGCTGGGCACGCTGAATGGCGTGGCGGTTCTCTCCATGAGTGATGCCCAGGTGTTGCTGCAACAACATCAGCACCATGACAACAACACTCACTGACATCATGTGTTCATACCTTCAGATCACAATACAGATGGTAGTTAACCCTCTTGCTTTGGGGTTCTCCGATGCAAAAACAACCCCTAGTTTCCGGATTCTCTTGTTAAAATGGGTATGCATGGTTCATGCGTCACCACAACTAAGAATAAACCTCTGGCTATGAAATTTTCCGGGTGTGGTCATGGAGGTTTTTTTCTGTAATGTGAATCGTATTTTGTCTTTGTGAGGGTGAAAAGTCATGTCAAGGTCACCTAAAGGTCACCAAATCTGTCCCATTTTATCGTGACACCACCATTACAGCAGGCCAACATGCAGTTTTCTCATTCACATGCACGTTCGTAGAGGAAAAAGGAAGTTGAGCCCTATCTGACATGGTCCATCCTCTGTCCACTCCTACAGCCCCCCCCCCCCCCCCCCCCCCCCTCCCCTGGTAATCCAGTGAATGTCACACAACGGCTGTCGATTGTCACATGTGAAAAGCAATGTCAAGCAGTTCCAACAACCATAGTTTCACACTGTTTTTATGCAATTGTTTCTCGTGCTACATCCACATTCATGTCTATATACAGAGTTGAATCGCTGTTCAGTAAGAGACAATGTGTAAACGCTAAATGTCATAGAGCCCACTATTATCTTTACAAAGAACATGTGTGCAACACACAAAACAATCATGAAAACAAGCAGGCTGCATAATTGCTGAGCCGTGTTTTGGTTGTGATAACCACAGAAACAGTTCTAATGCGGAGGTCAGTGAATCGGGGGTCTGAGTTTGCCAGCGACAACATAACGGTGTCCGATGTTCATCCCCCTCATGATCAACACAGACAGATATGCCTTCATTTCTTCAGGTGTTGTATTTGACCACACAGGGCCAGGTGCGCTCTTGGCAGCTTGCCTTTGCTGCGTGTACCTGTTCCATTTATGGCTGTTTGAAAACACACAAGAGGCAAAAACGAAAAGAAATAATCCTGAGGGGCGGAGGTGTTTGGCAATGCGTGGACAGGGCCTGCTGGCTATCAGAATTCTGTCATGGCTGCAGGCCTTGTAGCTGATCGTTGTTTGCAGGGCGGCGAGTGGCGCGTTAACCTCAGGATCACCTTCCACATTTTGTTCTCCTTCTATATTGCCTATGTCAACATCAGACTCTTCTTCTGGCTCTCTATTTTCAATCTGTTCTCCTTCTATATTGCCTATGTCAACATCAGACTCTTCTTCTGGCTCTCTATTTTCAATCTGTTCTCCTTCTATATTGCCTATGTCAACATCGGGCTCTTCTTCTGGCTCTCTATTTTCAATCTGTTCTCCTTCTATATTGCCTATGTCAACATCAGGCTCTTCTTCTACCTCTCTATTTTCGATCTGTTCTCCTTCTATATTGCCTATGTCAACATCAGGCTCTTCTTCTACCTCTCTATTTTCAATCTGTTCTCCTTCTATATTGCCTATGTCAACATCAGACTCTTCTTCTGGCTCTCCATTTTCAATCTGTTCTCCTTCTATATTGCCTATGTCAACATCAGGCTCTTCTTCTGGCTCTCTATTTTCAATCTGTTCTCCTTCTATATTGCCTATGTCAACATCAGACTCTTCTTCTACCCTCTCTATTTTCAATCTGTTCTCCTTCTATATTGCCTATGTCAACATCAGACTCTTCTTCTACCTCTCTATTTTCAATCTGTTCTCCTCTCTATATTGCCTATGTCAACATCAGACTCTTCTTCTGGCTCTCCATTTTCAATCTGTTCTCCTTCTATATTGCCTATGTCAACATCAGGCTCTTCTTCTGGCTCTCTATTTTCAATCTGTTCTCCTTCTATATTGCCTATGTCAACATCAGGCTCTTCCTCTAGCTCTCTATTTTCAATCTGTTCTCCTTCTATATTGCCTATGTCAACATCAGACTCTTCTTCTACCTCTCTATTTTCAATCTGTTCTCCTTCTATATTGCCTATGTCAACATCAGGCTCTTCTTCTACCTCTCTATTTTCGATCTGTTCTCCTTCTACATTGCCTATGTCAACATCAGACTCTTCTTCTACCTCTCTATTTTCAATCTGTTCTCCTTCTATATTGCCTATGTCAACATCAGACTCTTCTTCTGGCTCTCCATTTTCGATCTGTTCTCCTTCTACATTGCCTATGTCAACATCAGACTCTTCCTCTAGCTCTCTATTTTCAATTTGTCCTCCTTCTATATTGCCTATGTCAACATCAGGCTCTTCTTCTGGCTCTCTATTTTCAATCTGTTCTCCTTCTATATTGCCTATGTCAACATCAGGCTCTTCTTCTGGCTCTCTATTTTCAATCTGTTCTCCTTCTATATTGCCTATGTCAACATCAGACTCTTCTTCTGGCTCTCTATTTTCAATCTGTTCTCCTTCTACATTGCCTATGTCAACATCAGACTCTTCTTCTGGCTCTCCATTTTCAATCTGTTCTCCTTCTATATTGCCTATGTCAACATCAGGCTCTTCTTCTGGCTCTCTATTTTCAATCTGTTCTCCTTCTATATTGCCTATGTCAACATCAGACTCTTCTTCTACCTCTCTATTTTCAATCTGTTCTCCTTCTATATTGCCTATGTCAACATCAGACTCTTCTTCTACCTCTCTATTTCAATCTGTTCTCCTTCTATATTGCCTATGTCAACATCAGACTCTTCTTCTGGCTCTCCATTTTCAATCTGTTCTCCTTCTATATTGCCTATGTCAACATCAGGCTCTCTTCTGGCTCTCTATTTTCAATCTGTTCTCCTTCTATATTGCCTATGTCAACATCAGGCTCTTCCTCTCTAGCTCTCTATTTTCAATCTGTTCTCCTTCTATATTGCCTATGTCAACATCAGACTCTTCTTCTACCTCTCTATTTTCAATCTGTTCTCCTTCTATATTGCCTATGTCAACATCAGGCTCTTCTTCTACCTCTCTATTTTCGATCTGTTCTCCTTCTACATTGCCTATGTCAACATCAGACTCTTCTTTCTACCTCTCTATTTTCAATCTGTTCTCCTTCTATATTGCCTATGTCAAACATCAGACTCTTCTTCTGGCTCTCCATTTTCGATCTGTTCTCCTTCTACATTGCCTATGTCAACATCAGACTCTTCCTCTAGCTCTCTATTTTCAATTTGTCCTCCTTCTATATTGCCTATGTCAACATCAGGCTCTCTTCTTCTGGCTCTCTATTTTCAATCTGTTCTCCTTCTATATTGCCTATGTCAACATCAGGCTCTTCTTCTGGCTCTCTATTTTCAATCTGTTCTCCTTCTATATTGCCTATGTCAACATCAGACTCTTCTTCTGGCTCTCTATTTTCAATCTGTTCTCCTTCTATATTGCCTATGTCAACATCAGACTCTTCCTCTAGCTCTCTATTTTCCATCTGTTCTACTTCTATATTGCCTATGTCAACATCAGACTCTTCTTCTGGCTCTCTATTTTCAATCTGTTCTCCTTCTATATTGCCTATGTCAACATCAGACTCTTCCTCTAGCTCTCTATTTTCAATCTGTTCTCCTTCTATATTGCCTATGTCAACATCAGACTCTTCTTCTAGCTCTCTATTTTCAATCTGTTCTACTTCTATATTGCCTATGTCAACATCAGACTCTTCTTCTAGCTCTCTATTTTCAATCTGTTCTACTTCTATATTGCCTATGTCAACATCAGACTCTTCTTCTAGCTCTCTATTTTCGATCTGTTCTCCTTCTATATTGCCTATATCAACATCAGACTCTTCTTCTAGCTCTCTATTTTCGATCTGTTCTCCTTCTATATTGCCTATATCAACATCAGGCTCTTCCTCTAGCTCTCTATTTTCAATCTGTTCTCCTTCTATATTGCCTATGTCAACATCAGGCTCTTCTTCTGGCTCTCTATTTTCGATCTGTTCTCCTTCTATATTGCCTATATCAACATCAGGCTCTTCCTCTAGCTCTCTATTTTCAATCTGTTCTCCTTCTATATTGCCTATGTCAACATCAGACTCTTCCTCTAGCTCTCTATTTTCAATCTGTTCTCCTTCTATATTGCCTATATCAACATCAGGCTCTTCCTCTAGCTCTCTATTTTCGATCTGTTCTCCTTCTATATTGCCTATATCAACATCAGGCTCTTCTTCTGGCTCTCTATTTTCGATCTGTTCTCCTTCTATATTGCCTATGTCAACATCAGACTCTTCTTCTACCTCTCTATTTTCGATCTGTCTCCTTCTATATTGCCTATGTCAACATCAGACTCTTCTTCTAGCTCTCTATTTTCAATCTGTTCTCCTTCTATATTGCCTATGTCAACATCAGACTCTTCCTCTAGCTCTCTATTTTCAATCTGTTCTCCTTCTATATTGCCTATGTCAACATCAGACTCTTCTTCTAGCTCTCTATTTCCATCTGTTCTCCTTCTATATTGCCTATATCAACATCAGACTCTTCTTCTTCTAGCTCTCTATTTTCGATCTGTTCTCCTTCTATATTGCCCTATATCACAACATCAGGCTCTTCCTCTAGCTCTCTATTTTCAATCTGTTCTCCTTCTATATTGCCTATGTCAACATCAGGCTCTTCTTCTGGCTCTCTATTTTCGATCTGTTCTCCTTCTATATTGCCTATATCAACATCAGGCTCTTCCTCTAGCTCTCTATTTTCAATCTGTTCTCCTTCTATATTGCCTATGTCAACATCAGACTCTTCCTCTAGCTCTCTATTTTCAATCTGTTCTCCTTCTATATTGCCTATATCAACATCAGGCTCTTCCTCTAGCTCTCTATTTTCGATCTGTTCTCCTTCTATATTGCCTATATCAACATCAGGCTCTTCTTCTGGCTCTCTATTTTCGATCTGTTCTCCTTCTATATTGCCTATGTCAACATCAGACTCTTCTTCTACCTCTCTATTTTCGATCTGTTCTCCTTCTATATTGCCTATGTCAACATCAGACTCTTCTTCTAGCTCTCTATTTTCAATCTGTTCTCCTTCTATATTGCCTATGTCAACATCAGACTCTTCCTCTAGCTCTCTATTTTCAATCTGTTCTCCTTCTATATTGCCTATGTCAACATCAGACTCTTCTTCTAGCTCTCTATTTTCCATCTGTTCTACTTCTATATTGCCTATGTCAACATCAGACTCTTCTTCTAGCTCTCTATTTTCAATCTGTTCTACTTCTATTGCCTATGTCAACATCAGACTCTTCTTCTAGCTCTCTATTTTCGATCTGTTCTCCTTCTATATTGCCTATATCAACATCAGACTCTTCTTCTAGCTCTCTATTTTCGATCTGTTCTCCTTCTATATTGCCTATATCAACATCAGGCTCTTCCTCTAGCTCTCTATTTTCAATCTGTTCTCCTTATATTGCCTCTGTCAACATCAGGCTCTTCTTCTGGCTCTCTATTTTCGATCTGTGTTCTCCTTCTATATTGCCTATATCAACATCAGGCTCTTCCTCTAGCTCTCTATTTTCAATCTGTTCTCCTTCTATATTGCCTATGTCAACATCAGACTCTTCCTCTAGCTCTCTATTTTCAATCTGTTCTCCTTCTATATTGCCTATATCAACATCAGGCTCTTCCTCTAGCTCTCTTTTTTCGATCTGTTCTCCTTCTATATTGCCTATATCAACATCAGACTCTTCTTCTGGCTCTCTATTTTCAATCTGTTCTCCTTCTATATTGCCTATGTCAACATCAGACTCTTCTTCAGGCTCTCTATTTTCGATCTGTTCTCCTTCTATATGCCTATATCAACATCAGACTCTTCTTCTGGCTCTCTATTTTCAATCTGTTCTCCTTCTATATTGCCTATGTCAACATCAGACTCTTCTTCTGGCTCTCTATTTTCGATCTGTTCTCCTTCTATATTGCCTATGTCAACATCAGACTCTTCTTCTGGCTCTCTATTTTCGATCGATCTGTTCTCCTTCTATATTGCCTATGTCAACATCAGACTCTTCTTCTGGCTCTCTATTTTCGATCTGTTCTCCTTCTATATTGCCTATGTCAACATCAGACTCTTCTTCTGGCTCTCTATTTTCAATCTGTTCTCCTTCTATATTGCCTATGTCAACATCAGACTCTTCTTCTGGCTCTCTATTTTCGATCTGTTCTCCTTCTATATTGCCTATGTCAACATCAGACTCTTCTTCTGGCTCTCTATTTTCAATCTGTTCTCCTTCTATATTGCCTATGTCAACATCAGACTCTTCTTCTGGCTCTCTATTTTCTCTGTTCTTCTATATTGCCTATGTCAACATCAGACTCTTCTTCTGGCTCTCTATTTCAATCTGTTCTCCTTCTATATTGCCTATATCAACATCAGGCTCTTCTTCTGGCTCTCTATTTTCAATCTGTTCTCCTTCTATATTGCCTATATCAACATCAGGCTCTTCTTCTGG
>JADBJO010002351.1:315000-317500 GCA_016801955.1 Conus betulinus
GTGCAACGTAACAGTGACTGCCAGCGCTTGCCTTACTCTGAGCTGCACTGTGCAATGTAACAGTGACTGCCAGCGCTTGCCTTAC
Source organism: Conus betulinus (assembly GCA_016801955.1). NCBI lineage: Eukaryota > Metazoa > Mollusca > Gastropoda > Neogastropoda > Conidae > Conus > Conus betulinus. The sequence continues at coordinate 315,086 of JADBJO010002351.1, forward strand.
TCTCAGTTTCACTGTGCAACGTAACAGTGACTGTCAGCGCTTGTCTTACTCTGAGTTTCACTGTGCAACGTAACAGTGACTGCCAGTGCTTGTCTTACTCTCAGTTTCACTGTGCAACGTAACAGTGACTGCCAGCACTTGCCTTACTTTCAGTTTCACTGTGCAACATAATAGTGACTGCCAGCACTTGCTTTACTCTGAGTTTCACTGTGCAATGTAACAGTGACTGCCAGCACTTGCCTTACTCTGAGTTTCACTGTGCAATGTAACAGTGACTGCCAGCACTTGCCTTACTCTGAGTTTCACTGTGCAATGTAACAGTGACTGCCAGCACTTGCCTTACTCTGAGTTTCACTGTGCAATGTAACAGTGACTGCCAGCACTTGCCTTACTCTGAGTTTCACTGTGCAATGCAACAGTGACTGCCAGCACTTGCTTCACTCTGCTTTCCCTGGAGACACTCCTCACCACCAAACAGCTCTGGACCTGACGACCATCTCAAGTCCAGTGATATGCTCAACAACCCACTGCCCCACCTATCAAGGTCTACAGGGGGATCAGGATTTGAAGGGTGGAGGAAAGAGGATGTCATAGTGAGTTCAGAACACTACTTCCCTCGTGCTTCTCCCCCCTCTTACCCTTCACCTTCTTCCTCCTTTAAGAACCAACAAATCAAGAACCCATGACACTGGGAATTTATGTCAAGTTTTATCGGGGAAAAAAAATGATAGATTCTTTTCTTACGATAAAGTCTAAGGTATGAGGGTAGGGGAGGAAGGAAACGTTTAGTAGAAAGCTTCCTGGAAATGCTTGAAGAAAAAAAAAAATGTGAAATTAAAAAAAAAAAAAAAAGTCAAATGGTGCAAAAAAAATCACACCAACAATATTCAGTCTCAAAACAGTTTACACCAAACATGATGATAAACAAGACTTCTCTTCTATGCTATCCAAAGACTACATTTCTAAAAAATCACACCAACAATATTCAGTCTCAAACAGTTTACACAAACACGATGATAAACAAGACTTCTCTTCTATGCTATCCAAAGACTACATTTCTAATAACCAAAGATTCATGTTACGAAAGGTCTTCACACATGAACAAACACAAAACAGAGGACTACTTTCTACCAATACTTCAAAATAGTTCATGATTCACAATTACAATGCCATCGGCTAATTCCCGTTCTGATTGAATAAGCGATAAGTTTACATTTTAATGAGAGGGAATAAACAATATCGAGGTGTATGTGTGCGAGGACTGGGATGAGGTGGGAGGAGTAGGTGGGTGAAAGGGGGGGGGGGGGGGGGGGGGGGGGTTTTGCTTCACCACAAAAAAAAAAACAATGTGGGTGTGGTGTGGCCTATCAGATTGCAAGTCTGCACTGGTGACCCTTCATGACCAGACCTGTCTGGCCAGGTAATGGCTGCTGCTGTCTTATCATGACAAATTACCCAAACATCCGTCACTCTTATCGTTCCTTGCCACTGACCAGCTCGGCCACCTGGCGTTCAAGAGTTTGGGTACAGTGTGTACACACAGCACTGTGTGCTCTGTAACATGCTGTGCCAGGGTCTGTGTAAAGTGTGCCTGTCCTACAATCAATGGAAGAAAAGCATACACAAGTCTTTTTAAACTGTTTTCTTTCTCTCTTTTTTTTTTTTTTTTTTTTTTCCCCCTTACAGCAGTAAGTCAGCCAGTTACCAGGTTTTTATGTAATACACCTTAACCATTGCTGATCCTTTGACTGTCCAACCCCTTGACTTAACCCCTTCACTGTCAACCCCTTTTACATTCTTTAACCACAAATCATCGTGTGTATCGGTCAGGGGGGGGGGGGGTGGGGTAGGGGGTAGGAGTTGGGGGGGTGGGGGGGAGGTAATCAGATAAAATGATCTCTTTAATATATACAGATAGGACCTTCTATACCTGAATAAATCAATAAAAATGTACAGGCGGTTTCATAAGTTCATTTGTTAAGGAAACGCTTTTATGCTTTCAACATGTTTTGTTCTGAAACTGGCCTGTCAATTTTTTTCTGTGGTTTGATCTGGCATTTCTTGTTTCTTCTCTTTTTCAATCATTCACTCTTCAACCTCACTGCCACACGTTCCTTTAAAGTACCAGTTTTATGAACAGCTGTTTACGTTATGACTGTGAAATGATATTCAAAATTCACTTTGAGTTTTTTAAAAAATCATCAACTCGGAGCTTAACCAACTTTTAAATTAAATGAACTGGCCATCTAAAACTGATGGCTACCCATGAGCCCACTCTGGAGTTTCATGTCTGTTCTTGGCATCATGATATCATTTACTCTTTCAGCAAACAAGTTTTGTAGAGATCGATGGACAAAAAAAAAAAAAAAAAAAAAAATTAGTTTTGCTTATCATGTCTTATTGTTATGATTTCTG
>JADBJO010002352.1:0-25000 GCA_016801955.1 Conus betulinus
AGCCATTTCCTTCTATGTTGTAAATATCATACCTGTATGGCCAAATTCCAATAGCCATGCAATGACATAGAAGCCCGAATGGAAACCTACGAGGAAAATGTAGACCTGGCCAAAAAACTCTTGCTTCGTGGAGCAACCCATTCTAACGTCCAGAACGGACGCCATGTTTAGCAATCCAATGTTGCACTAGTATCGTTGATTTTTGTTCCATTTGCTGGCTTGCACCCACAAGCCACAGCTGAACTGTCAAGATTTTTATTCTGAAAAGCAGAAAATTACAGTGTTTTCCCATGCTTTTCCCACTTAGCTGAATCCTGTGATCTTGTGGTCCAATCATAGACTGGATAGGCCTAGTCTATTTTGACTGACTATTGTTGGTTTTCAGTAGAGAAGAGTTCTCAAGTGGAAGTGTCATTGATTCAGAACAGTCTAAAAACGTCTTGGAGGAAATTACGTTTTTAATTTCGATCGTGGCGGGATCAAGACGAAAGCCCTTTTGCGTGATGCGCTGCTCAGAGTTGTAATGTGTACAGGAGAAAATTAGTGCGTCACAGTAAATTTGGTCTGTTTTTGTGACACACTGGCCTGATTTTCAGTGCGTCAGATGGACATTTTACGTGGCAGAGACGCCACATTGTACGTAGAATTATCACTGTCATTTATTCAGGCATTTGGGACTCTTGATTTAGGCTATATATTGTGGCTTGCTTGAACCCATTTATTATATATTAGGGTAGAAATTATTACATTCTTTTTCATCAGCAGAATGATGATCTGTTATTTCATGGACATACTACTGTAATCCAGGCCTTGGGCACACACCACAGGTTGGAGGGAGACTGGTGAGCTGTTTGTCAGTGTAGTACCAGAGTGACTCCTCACAGAGTGAAGGACAACACAAGAAGCGGGTGCCCATACGCCATGTCTCAAATTCAGTAGATGTCCAAGCATTGCTCATTAATTCATTGATGCATTTTATCTGTTCATGTGTGCAGATCGGCTTAATCTGTTAAGTAGAATTCTGAGAAACAAAAGCGTTGTGTTTCCTGGGTTTTTTTTTTTTTGTTTTTTTCCCCACCCCACTATCCTAACTTTTGTGTGTGTTCCTGTGTGAAAGAATGTGGGGGGAAAGAATGCATCTCACATGGGCACAAACTGGCAAAGTTCACTTGCCCAAGAAGAGAGCTGATGACCACCCTAAATTGTCGCTTTTTCCGAGCACTGTCATCTGCTTATTGCTTATGGTTTAAAAAATTGGTATTATTGTAATGATAAAGTTTTCTGTTTTGCTTGATAATATGTGACTTTTACTCAGGGTAAGTTTCTGTTTTGCTTGATAGTGTACAATAGCTCAGAGTCACTCCTAATTGACTACACGATATCCACGTTTGGAAGTTTTGTTCTTAACACATCCGCACAAACGTGTGGAGAATCGTCAAGGAACGTGAAAGAGAAGAACACCGCGGTCCTCCCACACCACACAACAAGTGACTGACAGTCAGTGACAAAGGAGAAACTGTGACAAAATTTACCGGTTTTAACCGTCCAAGGTAATATACACTTCCCCAACCGGACCGGAACTATATGCAGCGAAAACTCGAAAAGAAAAATCAAATTGCAGTTTTCCTCTTTGGGAAAACTAAACTATGTCTTTAACTGAAACCAATGTGTTTATGTTCAGCTAGGAACGGATAGACTAGTCAGCTGGCCCAGAACAAATCCACTATGGTTTGCTAAAACATCTTCCGCGAAAACGTCTACGAATATCATAAAAAGGATTGCACGTCGTACCTGGAGTTTTCTTCATAGGTGGCAGAAAACAGTAATTCCTACATATCCCAAAAAACTGGGGAAGATTGATAACCTCTCATATTTCTGGTCAGTTGTGTTACAAACTGGAAAGGCATGGAAAATAACGATGAACTCGCGCCACGCAAAACATCACAGAATCGCTCTTGTCGGTTCGTGTACTCATAGAACATGGTCACACAGGGTATTGTATATATCAGGAGAATCTCCATTGTGACCAATTAACATCTCACAGAAGTACTACGGGGTGTGTTTTAACACAGGAGTACCGTCCTAAACGCACACGTGTATACAGAACCACGCAGATGCAAAGTCGAATCGAATTTTATTACTCAGCATGACTACATATGAGGCGGCGTAGAATGGACATTGACAAAAATGGAAAAACAATGACATTGCATGTGAATCAAAACAGGAAAACCATACTGACTCAGCCTACGTCAGTTATATAACCAAATATCAACACAAATCAAAATGGAAAGAATCATGCAACTGTTAGATATGAGTTAAAAACGACACTGCAGCAATATCGTCCACAAATGCATTGCAAAGCGGACACACATGCAATCAATATGTCACAAAATCTGCTGCAGGTTCATATTGGTTTAAACAGTCAGAATTTAATATAGCAGAAGATGTAGGTTACAAGACATTCAAAAAACAACACACTCAATACTTCTCACGCGTTGTACTTTCTTTTTTCTGGGGAAAGACAAATACACAACTGTACACATGCACAATTCTTATGTGCCGTTTAAAACAACCGATCAATACCACTAGTGCATCAAGTCCATGGATAATAGCAACAAGTATAAGCGAATTAATCTATAGATTACCTATAAACAACACGTACGGGAAAGCAAAGGAAGGGTATACTACAGCATACAGATACAGTCAGGACACGGTGCAAGTCAGCAACTAAATCAAGGTAACAAATATGTATATAATTTTGAATAAGTTGAAAAACAAACCAGACCAATCACACTGAGTGCATACACTTGATGGTGCAGATAATAGATTATAGCTAATGTACACGATAGATGGTGCAAAACAAACACCAAAATCAAAATTATGAGGACTTAGAACCAGCGGAAAAAAGCGATGCACATTCCAAAATTTAAAAGAATAAAGGATCGATCTTTTGGAGATAGAACAGTAGTATAAAAAAAAAAAAAAATTTCCTTGATGTTTGTCGCACCTATTCAGTTGATCTAGGTATCATCGCTTATCGATTCTGTATTATCTCTGTCAGTCCACCGCATTTTTGAAGGGGAAAAAAATGAAACTGAACATGAGCAAGTTAACATCAAATGCCACACAGCAAAGAGCTGGAGATATTGGAAGCAATTCTAGGGCTTCTTCCAGTGTCAAGCCGAAGACGAATGGCCTGCGTTCAGAGACACTGTCTACTACACTCCACGGAAATTGTTTGCCTTAATACAAGGAAGAACAAGGATGTGAAAATCTACGTAGTCTTGAAGGAAAGAAATATGATGCCCAGAACACATTTAAATTACCGTCTCATATTTCTTACAAGAACGAATTCCTACAAGTGTACATTTCCAAACACCTAAACAGATCTGTGGACATCTCAGGTAAAAAAAAAAAAAATCAGGATTCAGGTTGAGCGAGAGAGGGATGGTATCTCAAAATATGCCGATAGTTATATGTCAGTGAGATTACCTGTTCCTCTCGGTGTCTCCCTTGGCTCTTAGTCCTCTGGAAATTCGCCTCTTCTGAGTACAGGTAACTCTACTCTCATTAAAAAAAATACTCAGACATGGGAAATGGTTTTAGCACTAAAAATAAGTACTCAACTGATCTTCCACAATTGGGTTATATCAGTAGTGATAATGTTCAGCAAATGGATGCCCTCTACAGGAAAAAAAATCTGGGACCCAGCCGAGAAACAGGCAATCTTCTAGAGAAGATTCTAACCTATTGAAACCTAATGAACAGAAAGACAAGTTTTCAGCAATCGAAATCTCCTGCATCTCTTAGTGCAAAGATCAAACTTCCCTCAAAAGCAATTGAGCGATGCATCCATTATCCGTCTGCACATAAAGAATGTCTAGCAAACATAGTGGAATTTCCGTCTCTCAATTGCAGGAAAGATTCCTGTACTCAACCGGCTAAATGTCTACCTTCGAAAGGGTTGTCAGTACAACTTCAAAGGAAAATGCGTGGACTGTCGACATGATTTGTCATGTGTCTCAACACCAAGAGAAATACTGGGAGCAGTGGGGCCTCTAAAAGATCCAGGTAATTTTCTGGATATTCAGACAACGTGATCTCTATGATTAGACAGTGCTATGAAGAAAGTATTCAGAACGGTAATTGCTCAGATGCCTCCCTTCCCTCACCCTCGTTTCAGAAAGCTTGAAAACTACATAGATGTATGCTGGCTACAGCTCTCTTCAGCCTGTTTTCAATACAGGCAAGGACGCCTTAAGAACAATGTCCAAGGATTCCTTATCAGATGACAAGGACACTGTTCTGTTTGTGTCGTCTCCATGTCACACATACTCTCTACTGACAACTGTGGTCTTAATTCATGCACAGTATTTAAAAGATAAAACCACGGCCCTCCTGTGCCTGACAGTAAGTACCAAACACATGCCTGATAGTAAGTACCAAACACACCAAAGGTATGCACCAGCCAGCTTCTGATTTATCCTACATTGAACCTTCCACCATGATGAAAAACCAGAAACTTCAGAGAGTGTTCATGTTCTCTCTCCAGAGCCGTCCATGTTGATGACGAAATAAAATGTAAAACCTTTTCGGAAGACTACCTGAGACTCTTTTGGAAAGAAAATGACTCAGCTTCAAGACAGATCTCAAGGTCTATCGTGCCTTGGTCCTTCTTACTTTCCTACATGCTTGTGAAGCCTGGACTGTGTATGGGAGATGTCAACGCACAATCCACTGCAGCACATCGTTGCAAAAACAAAAAAAAATGGCAGGGTGAGATCCCTGACAGAGCGGTGATATTTCTCACCAACATATCTCCAGTCTACGCTACCTGATTAAACGTCAAACTTGGTGGATTAAACGTCAAAACTTGGTGGACTACCCGTATTGTCAGAATCTCACATGAAACACATTCAAAACCACTGTTCTGCTACTCTGTGTGGGAATATCTTAACAGAAAGGTGTTCTCATGGTAGGCGCGACTCAAGAGTTCAACGAAACCTTACACCGTTCATGAGAAGCTTCTGAAAACCTCCTGGGAGCAGACATCCTTAGACCACAGGTCCTGGCACCGACAGGTCACACCAGGACTGCTAGTGCTGTTCAGGCAGCAAATCTCAGATTCTAAGAGAAGGCGACAACGGAGAACAAGGAGTCTGGCCAGTACAGACACCCCACCTGCACGTGACACTTCATTGCACAGACTGGTCACATCCCTATCCACAAATCCAAACCTACGCCTCGCCTTCCAGTGATGTCGAGGGTCATCTTTCGGCCTCAATAGGTGAAAGACAGGCATATCACGTATGTCAAAATGTTGAGTCTTATGACAGTTCACTTTGGCAGTGTAAGAGTGAATACTTGGATATGATGCACGGCAATCAGGGTGCCGTTGAGAGTGAGAGATGGGTGTGGTGAACAGCTTCATAAGAACATAGCACATAGTTTCTGTTCTCGCTGACAGCTGACGGAATCGCCAGCCATGTTGTCAATTAACCTTGGCATGAACTAGCTGGTAATGCAATTGTGTTTTTCTAGGGCGACTTGACGAGGTCCGTGACAAAAAACAACAACAAACAAACAAACAAAAAAGATGATTTCAGCTGAGGGTCTTTTTTGAAAAGATTAAAATATTTAGGAGCAAGAGTTTGACAGATGCGAGGGTGGAAAGTAATTAAAAGAGGAACGTAATTAGACTTCATTTGCAGTGAGGGTTTTGGTTCAAGAGGTGCGACAAACAGATTCAACAGGCTTTCGCAAAATACTTGGTGAGTACCTCTGCTGTGGTACGAAAGATATGTTTTTTCTCTGCTTGTGGTTTGAATTAAGATCGTTGTATAACTGACATTTTAGGTGATGGAACGGAATGCTATCCTCGGTGGCCGGAAGAGTTGATCATGACAGTCAGTAAGTTTACAGAAAACAGGCGATTACACGAGGGGAAAACACAAAGCTGGATAGCAAAGCAAAAATACACATTTTTTTAACCTTGAGTTGGGAAGAGGGTAAACTGATAGAAATGTCTGACAAAAATATATGAAAATCAAGGATCCGTTTTCTGAGGATTTGTGATATACTTATGCAGTTATTTATAAAACTTTTTTTATTAATCGGGGATGTGTCACGGAATGCATCCACAAGGATCTACTCTTCCACATGGCCCACAATAAGCACACAAGGGGGTGCCATTCAGACATCAGTCACAATGCTTTGGTTTTTGGTTTAGTTGTAATATTAATCGCCGAAATGAAATAGACTCAGAATGACCTCAAGATCAGCAAAGTGAGCGGCAGTGGTGATGCCGATAACAAACAGACTTTTTCTGTGTGGAATCGTTTGAATGTAATGAGACTTTCGTATGGGAGATGATAAACGGAAGAGGAAAAGCTGGAAGATATCTGGGGTCGAGTGTTTGGAGCTGGTGTGTGGGGGGTGGGGGGTGGTAAACGACTGCAAGACACAGTTAATGTCTTTGATGAAGGTAAGGAGAAATGCAAGCATGGATTGGAGAACTGAAATGGTAAAACTAGTTCATTGCTTAAGGTATGTATTGGTGTGTGTAATAACCGAGGTGCAATTGTAGCCAGTTGCAGAAACCCAGATGCCTGAAACCTTAGGAGGAAACCTTGTTAACTGGGGTTTCGTTGGTGAAAACTGAAGGCCCAGGGGAGTAGCGAGCCGCCAAGAAAACGTAGACAAACGAATTACAAGACAAAACACGACGCGTTTTGACCTCTTAGGTGTTCTTCAGGCAAGATGCAAAACGCTCTGGACAACGAAAATGAACGAGCAATCACTTATCTTCATTCACGTCAGTTAATCAGATGGAGGGCTCTGAACCCAAAGCAACGCGATTCCATGAAAACAAAATGTTCCATCCTCACCAAACTAGTGTTTGTTATCTTCATTTTTCTTAAATTTCGATTCATACTTGTGTCTTTGTTTGTTTCGTAGAAATTAGCCGTCATCACAAACTCCAGTAGCCTGCACTCCCGCCCCCCCCCCCCCCCCCCCCCCCCCCAGCCCCGCCACCCAATCCACTCCTCCCTAGTCACCAGCCAAACAGGACAAAGAGCTTCGTCAATTATCATAATGAGACTAGTGGCCTGCACCCTCCGCCCAAATCATCATGAGACTAGTGGCCTGTACAAATTTCTACACATAGAGAAGAGGTAGATCAAATGTCGTTATAGAATCCAACAACCTAAGCTTCCCATCACAGTCATCAGATATACAGAACAAGACCTATGTCCATTGTCATCGCATACTCGAATAGTCTGCACTCCCTACTCCAATCACCAGCCACAGAACTGGAAGTGCCAAGTCAACTGTCATTGCAGGCTCCGATATATTCTACACATACAGCTCAAATCACCAGCGGCAAAACTGAAGAAGAAACACACTCAGCATTTTTTGTTCTATATCTCCGAGTGGATCCAAACCTTTCACCATTTGCATTCTTCGGATTTCTTTTAATTCAACTGTTTCTCGCACTTATCAATCTTATTGTATTTGTACACCAGCTTTTGCCTGGCATTCCATTTTACTATCTTTAATAGCTTCTTACTTTAGATCTGTTGTTTATTTTTCTCATGTCCACTTTTTTAGTGGCAGCTGTTCTAGGCCTTGCTTGTCCATCTGTGGCATAGGGTATCAAAGAAGGAGGAGGTCATTGAGAATTCCAAATGGTTGGTCAGTACATTCAGTAAGAAAACAGTATTAGTGCATTAAAAGAAACTGGGCTGAAATCATATCGACTTAAGCACATGTTCTTTGGTAAGCGTCACCACTGGGAATTGGTATCCACTTATCTGGATCATTCAGGGGGGTGGCATTCTTGAGAAAGCATATATTGAAGTTCAGATTATGAACAATCATCACACAGGTGGGATCTTCATTACATGCCAGCTTGCATTCACCAAACATCGGACTGAATCCACATCGTTTGTGTATCATGACCTGGCAGGTCATGGAACTTGTAACGCAGATAGGAGTTACCAAGTTCTCCACAGGCTGAAACACACAGAAAGGTCTGTTTCTGAATTCGATAGTGCTTCTTGAAGAATGGTACTTTACGATAACTCCAGACGGCAATAAAACTGGTTAGGAAATTCGACTATGTGACTTGTTGCAGATATTTTGTTTATAGAAATATCAATCAATTTGATTTTGTAATAAATAGACCCAAACATGTAAACTCTGAACAGCTGACACATTTGTATTGATCAATAGTGCATTTCAAAAGGACGTACACATACATGTGCAGATACGTGCGCGCAGGAGCATGTTCACACAAGCCCATAAATCACACTGACACATATGCACATGCACTTCTGCACACACAACACACACACACACACACACACACACACACACACACACGTGCGAGCACGCGCGCGCGCGAGCGCCCCTGCACTCGTTCCCAGCATACACTGGCTCACACACATGGGCCCGTGCCCACACACCCATACACAGACGTCTAAAACTCACCACACATACATACAATCATAATAATGGCATAACCAATGTTAGGTAGGTACTCAAGGTCTGACCAACGCGTTAGGCTAATGCGTAGGTCAGACTGCTAAGTCGTAGCCACGAGACCCTCTTCTTAAATTCTCTCATCTTAGTCATTAAACTCACTTATTCGTCAGTTTAAATCATGCACAATGTGGTCTCAAAACATAGCGGGTGTGGTATGGGCGTATATGGACTAGTACGCAAGCAGTGTCATCTCCTTAATGAAACTGAAACTTCAAAAGGACGAAGAAACGAAACTATCGTACGACCTTTAAATCCTGAGATAAGCATGACTGATAGATCCCAATTATCTGTTTTCGAGCTGGTTTCAAACATGCAGGCAGTTTGAGTCATGGGCGTCAAACCTTATTTTCTGAAGGATTTTATGTGGCTGGTTCCATTTTAAAAATATGACAAGTTTTCAGTTGCCTGTCTTCTCAGTTAAGAGGGGGTTTTCTAACTGGATGCCACAGCTAGCTGCTTACGGAAAACATTACCATTTGGGGGATTTTCTTCTTTATTTCTTATTCTTTGTTTTCAAATACAAAAATAAAATAAAATCTACTTCGCAAATATTATCAACCGAGTATTTGTTTGGGGGGAAAAAAATGGTATTGAAAAAAGCATTGAAACATAATTTTTTTCAGTTTATAAGTCTCTGGACAAACATGCTGTAACACAGCTCTCTGATGCTTTTAAAATATGAGTATTTAGGACTAGAATCTTGACTGAAACCCAAACAACAAAAAAGTGAAACCTGTTGTCATTGTGCAGTGGTGTAGAGTCGTGGGCGGTATTGTGGTGGGTGGGTGGAAGGTTGTGGGTTCGAATCCGATTAGAGGTGTCCGTTATTGTGATTCTCCAGCCGCGGCTGGCACCTGGCCCACTTTGCTGAACTATAGGCTGGAATGTGAAGACTGGAACTACACTTTTCTCTGTACACTAAATGGCTGACTGTGTTGCTCGATTACTATGAGCACGACTTCAAGTGTCTGTATCTTCCGGACTAGTTGATGCTATAAGTACATTTTTTTTTCTGCTTCCGTATAAGTATATTTCCCCCGTTTCCATGTATGTATATTTTCGCAGCTTCTATATGAGTATATTTTTTCCCCGCTTCCATATAAGTGTATATTCTCCCCGCTTCTATGTACTGTATTCTCACCGTTTTGATATAAGTATTTTCCCCTGCTTCCATATAAGTATATTTCCCCCGCTTCCATATAAGAAAATTTTCCCCCCGTTTAGAAATAAGTATATTTTTCCTCGCTTCCATATAAGTATATTTCCCCTGCTTCCATACAAATATATTTTTCCCCGCTTCCATGTAAGTATATTTTCCCCGCTTCAATATAAGTATAGTTTTTTTTTCCCGCTTCCATGTAAGTACATTTTTTCCTCCTTCCATATAAGTATATTTTCCCCCGCTTCCATGTAATTATATTTTCCCCCGCTTCCATGTAAAGTATATTTTCCCCTGCTTCCATATAAGTATAATTTTTCTCCACTTCCATGTAAGTATATTTTCCCTGCTTCCATATAAATATGTTTTTCACAGCTCCCATATAAATATATTTTCTCCCTCTTCCATATAAGTGTACTTTTCCCCTCTCCATCTAAGTATGTTCTTCCCCATTCCATATGATTATATATTTCCCTGTTTCTGTCTAAGTATATCTTGCCCCACTTCCATATAAGTATATTTCCCCCGCTTCCATATAAGTATATTTTTCTCCGCTCCCATAATAAGTATATTTTCCCTTCTTCCATATAAGTACATTTTTCCCCACTCCAAATAAGTATATTCCCCCCGGCTTCCATATGAATATTTCCCTCCCCCCACCCCCACCCCACCCGCTTCCATATAAGTATATCTTTCCCTGCTTCCATATAAGCATTTTTCTCCATGCTTCCATATAAGTATATTTTCCCCACTTCCATATTTTCTTCCCGCTTCCATGTAAGTATATTTTCACTACTTCCATGTAAGTACATTTTCCCTGTTTCCATATAAGTATCTTTATCCCCGCTTTCATTTGAGTACATTTTTTCACCGCTTCCATATATGTATATTTCCCCCACTTACATATAAGTATAGTTTTCCCCACTTCCATATATACGTGTACTATTTTTCCCAGTTTCCATATAAGTATTTCTTTCACCGCTTCAATATAAGTATAGTTTTCACCACTTCCATATAAGTATATATTTTCCCCACTTCCATATAAGTAGATTTTTCCCCGCTTTCAGATAAGCATAATTATTTTCCTCGCTTCCATATAAGTATATTTTTCCCCACTTCCATATAAGTATATTTTCCCCGCTTCCATATAAGTATAGTTTTCCCCGCTTCCATATAAATATAGTTTTCCCCGCTTCCGTGTAAGTATATTTTCCCTGCTTTCATAGTATATGTTCCCCACTTCTGTATTAGTATATGTTTTTTTCCCCGTTTCCATATAAGTATAGTTTTCCCCGCTTCCATATAAGTATAGTTTTCCCTGCTTCTATATAAGAATTGTTTTTTCCTCGTTTCCATATAAGTATATTTTCCCCGCTTCCTTCTAAAAATTTTTTTCCACGTTTCCATATATGTGTATTTTCCCCGCTTCCATATAAGTATATTTTCCCCACTTCCGTATGAGAATATCATTTTTCTCCGTTTCTATATAAGTATAGTTTTCACCGCTTCCATGTAAGCATACTTTTCCCGCTTCCATATAAGTATGTTTTCCCCCAATTCCATATAAGAATCTTTTTCCCGCTTTCATATAAGTATAGTTTTCCCCGTTTCCGTATAAGTCTAGTTTTCCCGCTTCAATATGAGTATATTTGAAAGTAGCCTACTGGCAGCTGGCAAAGTACTTCACCTTTGTTAACATATAAATAAGTGATGTTCGAAAGAAAAGAAACGAAAACAAAACACACACACACACACACACACACACACAGAGAGAGAGAGAGAGAGAGAGAGAGAGAGAGAGAGAGAGAACAATACTTTTCCTTTAAAGGTGTGTGGTGTGAAAGCTGGGTTTGTAGGACCCCAAAGCTGGGGAAAGGCTGCCTCACCTGACAGACAGGTGCGCTGGGACTGGGAGTAGAAATAGCCTGCAGCACACAGACACTGTCCGTGAACACACTCAGTGTGCGCTGCTGAGGGGGGAGAGGCGCAAGTCGTCTCACAGCTCTGTCCTAGCCAGGCCTCTGCCACACAGACAGATACACACACACACACGCGCGCGCGCGCGCGCGCACGCACGCACACGTACATGTACACACACACACACACACACACACACACACACACACACACACACACACACACACACACACACATACATACACACGAACACACACACATGCATGCACGTACACGCTGAACACACACACACACACACACACGCACGCATGCACGCACGCACACATGTACGCACACACGCACGCGCACACACACACACACACACCAACACACACCACACACACACACACCACACCGCACGCACGCACGCACGCACGCACGCACGCACACACACACACACACACACACACACACACACACAAACACACAACACACACACACACACACACACACACACACACACACACTAGTAATTATGAGGATATATTTTCTACACGATGTGGGTATTGATTTTTTTTTTTTTTTTTTAACATCTGGGGATAACATCAGATACGATCAAATTGTATTGCTCTCCCGCCGCTCATGAACTGATGCCATGCCAGGTTTGGCTTTTCCTAGGTAAGAACACTCACGGCTAAACAGTCAGGAGCTTCCCTGGCTTTAGTAAACAACATGTCATTACCATCACCAATGCCATCCTCCAAACTATCCGAATTAACCCTCATCTTTCATCCCATAATCATAAAAATAAATTGTCCTTTCATACTGGTAAGATATATTAGAATCTGCTCATCTCTCTCTCTCTCTCTCTCTCTCTCTCTCTCTCTCTCTCTCTCTCTCTCTCTCTCTATCTCTGTTGTCTCTCTGTCTCTTGTCTCTGTCTCTCTCTCTCTCTGTCTCTCTCTCTCTCCTCTTTCTTCTCTCTCCTCTCCCTCTACCCTCCTCCCCTCTACCCCGACTTATCCTTCTCTCGCTCTAACTCTCCCCCTTCTCTTCGGTTCTCTCTCTCTCCCTCTCTCTCTCTCTCTCCTCTCTCTCTCTCTCTCTCTCTCTCTCTCCGATGTTATTCTAAATTCATTGTTTCACCAAAGGTTTTGTTGGCATAGGTGGGTATATGTTGTGTTCCCTGATGTTATCTCTTTGTTGTCATTACGATTGAGTGTGATTTTCATCTGTTTTTGACGACGTTTTCCCTGATTCATTAATTCTCTCTCTCTTCATATCTCTCATTGACTCCTCTCCCATCTCTCCTCTCTCTCTCTCTCTAATCTTCTCTCTCCTTTTCTTGTCTCTCTCTTCTCTCTCAATGTCTCTCGATATCCTCTCTCTCGTAGCTCTCAATTCTGTGATATTGGTCCCCTCTCTCTCTCTCTCTCGTTCTGTCGTTCCTCTCGTCTCCCTCTCTCTTTGCGGTATTGACTTCTTTTTCTTTCTTTCTCTTCATAAATATTTTCTTTCTTTACGATATTGTGTCCTTGTAGTATGGAATTTCAAGTATGCATTTTGCATTATCCTTCTCCACGTTCAAAACGCCATTCTCTTTCTGTAAGTCATCAGTATGGCCCTTCTCTGAGGCCCGGCGGAAAAAAAAAGCCTATTCCGTAAGAAAAAGTTCTTTTTTTCCCTTTCATAAGAAGCTCCTCTCTCCTCTCTCTCTCTCATCTCTCTCCTCTCTCTCTCTCTCTCTCTCTCTCTCTCTCTCTCTCTCTCTCTCGGGTCTCTCTCTCTCTCTCTCTCCCCGCCACGGCATTCACTTTCACCCTTCTCTTCTCTACCTTATACATATTGAAGGAACTGCAGACTGTCACAGCAGCCGCTCTGAGGAATGAAAGGGTCCTTTTCTCTCCTTTGTCTTCGGCAGCCGTGCCAGTCTCTCAGTCTATCACTCACACATCCATACGAGGGGTACCTGGCTGGCCGTGTGGATGAAGCCTCGGATTCCTTGTTCTAGGCTCTGGGGTTTGATTCCCATTCGAGCATATAGTCAGATTTGAAGAGAACTTCTCTTCACGGTTAACATCGGTGCATTCATTCCTGTCCCCCTTTTTGGTCATTGGGATGATGAGATTGTAAGTTGAGGACCGTACGTAAACGCATGCATAATACACACACACACACACACACACACACACACACAGTCACACAACACACACACACACACACACACACACACACACACACACACACACACACACACACACACACACACATTGCATGCTACGGTAAATCCCATTGCCACCTTTCATCAAAGAAAACCAGATCCTTGTGCGCGAGTGGGATAAATGACACAGAAATTAAACATGCCAATTCATGTCCTGTTTAGACATCATCCCCGAAGACAGAATTGGCGACCTGACGGCCGGAGTAAGAACATACGTGAAAATCTCATGAAAGGTTGAATCTTGGAAATAAGAACGGGAAACGAAAAGAGACACACACACACACACACACACACACAAACAACACAACACAAAAGAAAAGAAAGAAATGCATCAATATCAGGACAGTTTTTTTTTTTTACCTGTGCTTTTTTTTGCTTGTTTCTTCGGTTTTGTTTTGCTTGTTTGTTTTGTTTTGTTTTGCTTTGTTTTGTTTTTGTTTTGTTTCGTTTTCGTTGTTTTTCAATTGTTGCCCTCTTTTCTTCTGGAAACAAAGGCGTTAGAGCCCCCATATAATTTTTTTTATGCCTACCTTGCATGTGTCTGGCTGTAACCAGAGATGCCTTTTGACCATGTGTGGGGGTTAGCGTGCACAGGGTTTCCGTTTCTCTTGGAGCTGTCTTGGAAACAGTGTTCAAATCGTTATCGCCTCGACACGCCTTCCCCCCCCCCCCCCCCCCCCCTCCCCCCCCCCCCCCCCTCCCGTTTGGTGTTTGAAGGTTGTTCAATGTCTGTATTCATTCAAAAGTACATACTACCCTCTAGACTGGACTGAGAGCTTACGGCGGGACAGGGAACCGGGGCTGCTCACGGAATTAGGGACTGGGAGGATGGGACGGGGGGGGGGGGGGGGGGGGGGGGGGGGGAGGAAGGAGAATGATACAAGATCTGCGCATTCTTAATGACGGCTGATAATGACTTTTTAAGACAGTTTTTTTTTTCTCCCCCCCCCCCCCCCCCCCCCCCCCCCTTCCCCCCCCCCCCCCCCCCCCCCCCCGGAATACAGTACATAAGACAATTCATTTTTTTTTTTTTTTCGTTTTGCTGAATAGGTGCAGGTAACATGCGCATGTGTGTGTGTGTGTGTGTGTGTGCGTGCGTAAGTGTGAACGGGGGAGTCCAGCGTGGGGAGGGATGGGTAGGAGGCAAAGTCTCTCCTTCCAATTAAGGAGCGTCAGCATAAACGCACATACACTCGCGCACGCCTATGTACGGGCATGCACACACTCCTAATGTTATTTGTGAAGAAATGTGCTTCAACGCTGGTATCATCGGCGATAGCGGGATAACAGGTCGTGTGATTGGCCTGCACTTACCACATAGCCTCCAGGCAAAAGGTACGTTGGATTTATTCGTAGCCTGACCAAAAGTAGAGTATGTCACACACACACACACACACACACACACACATACACACACACACGCACACGCACGCACGCATGCTCACAAATGCACACGCACGTCCACACACACACACACACACACACACACACACACACACACACACACACACACACACACACACACACGCACGCACACACGCACGCACACACACACACACACACACACACACACACACACACACACACACGCACGCACACACACACACACACAAACACACACACACACACACACACAACGTTTCGACCTATTTGGTCTTCTTCAGGGAGGAGAAATAACATTCAAAGCAACGGAAAGAAGGGACCAGCAGAAAGTCACTTATCTCTTCGATAAGGGTGCAAAATGAGGTCCTGTGTGAACAAATCAAAATTCCGGAATGGAACCAAAGAGAGAAGACGTTGAAGGGGAGAAAATACAGATTAATGATACTAGTGGTGGGCCTCCGTCGGTCATAGCTGACCATGTACAGAGTATATCCTACCTAAGATTATAATATCTGTCCAGGCTGTCTGCTCGCCTCGAGCAGCGTCGCCTGTGGCTATAGAGACTGATACGAGAGTGGCAGTCTCTGTCACAATGGTCACATCTGTATGTTGACACTGGTTTGTTGGCTGTCATCCCCTTTCTGCGGGCTCGCTTTTCTGCTGCAGCAGCTGTCAGTTTGTCTTCGCCAACGTGCAGCTGTTTCTTGAGAGTGCTTCTCCCACAATTGCGGTCTGCTGCGAGGTCTTCCCAGGACTTCATGTCTCTTTTTCAAATGTCTTTATATCTCAGCTGTGGGCGGCCAATGCTCCTCTGCCCTGCTGCAAGCTCTCCATAGAGGACGTCTTTTGGGATGCGACCATCCCCCATGCGACGAACATGGCCCAGCCAACGTTGCCGACGCTGTCTCTGCAGGGTATACATGGAAGGGAGGCCAGCGGGAGACAGGACTTCTGTGTTGGTCACGCTGTCTTGCCAGGAGATGCTGAGTATACACTAGAGGCTTCTGAGGCGGAAGGAATTGAGCCTTTTCTCCTGGCGAGCATGCGTGGTCCATGTCTCACTGCCATACAGCAAGGTGCTGAGAATGCAGGCGTTATACACAGCCGTCTTTGTCTTTGTGGTCAGCTTGAGATTTCTTCACACTCTTTGTGTGAGGCGAGCAAGTGTTGTGGCTGATTTTCCGATCCTCTTGTCGATCTCAGTGTCAAGGGAGAGGTTGTCGGTGATGGTGGACCCAAGATAAGTGAACTGATGGATGACATCAAGCTATAGTCTTCAATGGTGATGGCTGGTGGTGACGACGGCGTCATTGGCGGCGTCATTGGCAAACAACATATCTCTGATGAGAGCTTCGCGGACCTTTGTCCTTGCTCTTAGGCGGTCGAGACTGAAAAGCCTGCTATCTGATCTGGTCCGCAGGTTGATCCCCTCTTGAGCTGTTTTGAATGTATGCCTCAGGGGGGAGAGCAAAGAAGATCCCAAAGAGGGTGGGGGCAAGGACACAGCTTTGTTTGACACCGCAGCGTATGTTGAAGGGCTTTGAAGAGGTTGCCATTAAACTGCTCAGTCCCTTTCATGTCAGAGTGGAGGGACTCAGTTAAGCTGTGCAGTTTGCGGGGAGGGGGTGGGGCGCAGCCGATCTTTTGGAGAGCCCTGAAAAGATCATCTCTGCTGACTAGGTCGAAAGGCCTTGGTGAGGTCGATGAATGCGACATACAGGGGCATCTGCTGCTCTCTGCACTTCTTCTGGAGTTGGTGAAGGGACAAGATTATGTCCACCGTGGTTCTATTGCTCGAAAGACACTGTGATTCTGGGTAGACACATTTAGCCAGCTTCTGCAGGCGGATCAGGAGGACCCGAGCGTAGACTTTGCCGACAATGCTGAGAAGAGAGATGCCTCTGTAGTTATTGCAGTCGCTCCTCTCGCCCTTGTTTTTGTACAGGGTGACATTCTTGGCATCCCTCATGTCCTGCGGTACAGCTCCCTCATTCCAGCACTGCGTGGCACTGAGGACTGCACGCAAAGGGTGCAGAAGGGTAGTCTCGCAGTGTTTGATGAGGTCTGGAGGAATGCCGTCATTGCCAGGTGCCTCGCCTGATGCTAGGCTGTCAATGGTCTTGCTGAGTTCGTCCACGGTCGGCTCTACGTCAGGCTCTTCCATGGCTGGCATGCACTTGATGGCATCAAGGGCTGATGAGGTCACTGTGTTCTCTCTGGAGTAGAGGCTGGAGTAATGCTCCATCCAGTCTCTCCATCTGCTGACTGGGGTCATTTATTATTTCCTCAGTGGAGGATTTGAGGGGAGCCGTCTTGCTCTGCGTTGGTCCCAGTGCCTTCTTGATGCCGTCATGCGTCCCCCTCTAATGTTGCCTCTTGCAGCGGCTGTCTGTATCTCCTCGCTGAGCTCTGTCCAGTACTCATTGGCACAGCGCCTGGCATTTAGCTTAACCTTGCTCCTGGCAGCCTTGAGGATCTGCAGGTTCTCGTTGGGTGACCGCTTGTACTCAGTGAGTGCGGTGTGCTTGGCCTCAATAACAGGAGTCATCTCTAACTATCTGGCCTCAAACCAGTCGTGAGACTTCAGAGTTTTCTTCCCAAAGGTAGCCAGGGCAGTGCTGTGCATGGTGTCTCGTAAAATTTCCCATCTCTCTGTTGCAGAATCTCCGGGCAACAAAGCATCATATTCTCTCTCAGAGGCCTCGGCGAACTGTTCCACAAGATCTGGCTTAGACATCTTTGACTGACGTCGATGCGGAAGCTCCTTTGTTTCTTCGAGCAGTGAGTGAAACGTCTTTGGTTGCAGCCTGAAGCCGCATACCAGGGAGTGGTCTGTGTCGCAGTTTGCGCTGTGGTAAGAGCGAGTGTGGATGTTTTTGACAGCGGAGCGTCTTACCAGGATCAGATCCAGTTGGTGCCAATGCTTTGAGCGCGGGTGTCTCCAGGAGATTTTGTGCTGAGGCTTCGTCTTGAAGAAGGAGTTAGCGATGCACGGTTCGTGACAGGCGCAAAACTCGAGCAGTCGCTGACCGTTCTCATTCATTTTCCCCAACCCCACAATGATACTTCTACTACTACTACTGCTGCTGCTGCTGCTGCTGCTGCTGCTGCTGTTGCTGCTGCTGCTGCTACTAATGATAATAATAATAACTAGAGGGGCTTATGTTTGCCTTAGAGCAAACATGGGAGGATTCCCCCTTAACACACACACACGCGCGCGCGCGCGCACTTATGGTTTGCACTTCCGGTTCGTTATTATAACGTATATGTTGCAAATATAATGTTATGTAAGTGTTCTGAATATCATTCCGGTCTGTCCAACCGTTTCGGAGTTATTCAAGTTTCAAATTTGGCCGTTTTGGCCGGTTTTTTTTTGTGTGCCATATCTCGGCCAAAAAACGGCCAATCATTTTTTAGTTCGCACGCAGACACAGACACACAGAGACAGACACACACAGACACACACAGACACACACAGACACACACACACACACACACACACACACACACACACATACACACACACACACACACCTTGTCTAATATCACATTTAGTAAAAAGACGTTAAATTGAAGAACAACAACAACAACAACACACACACACACACACACACAGACACGCACGCACGCACGCACGCACGCACGCACGCACGCACGCACGCACGCACGCACACACGCACGCACACACACACACACACACACACACCACACACACACACACACACACACACACACACACCACAAAACATACAGACCTGATGGCATTTCTGCACAGATAAATTTGACGTTGGTGAGCGTGGGAATGCAAACCTCATGTTCTGTACATGGTCTTGATGCACATCCATGCTCTGAGTTCTAAAACGAGAGAGAGAGAGAGAGAGAGAGAGAGAGAGGAGGAGAAGGAGAGAGAGAGAGAGAGAGAGAGAGAGAGAGAGAGAGAGAGAGAGAGAGAGAGAGAGAGAATAACTGTTTATGATTCCATTGACATTTTTCAAGAATGTACTACTCCACCGTCAAAATACCCCGCATGCAACTTCACCTGTAATGTGATCAGCACACTTGGGCTACCTACCAGAACAGAAAACAGGAGATAGGAAGGAGGTGAAATAATGTACCGAGACAGAATAGACAGAGTTGATAACATCATGGAGACCTTAAAAAATCACTCGGACAGAAACACCCAGCCAATCACTTCACCTCATGGCAAGCATTCGATCCAGTCCTACCTGGAAAAAAGGCAGAGTCGGACACCATGAAGGAGCTTGGAGGATTTTTTATTCCTGTCAGTAACATCTACTTTCGCTTTCAGTAGGAGCTCTGTTGCTAGTGCACCCGTATGCCTCAATTCAGCACATCTTGACACTCACGTTCAACAGACTTACCACAAGGCTTTGACATGTCACCACACTGACACACAACAAACTTACCACAAGAATGTGACATATCACCACACTCACATACAACAGACAAACCACAAGGCTTCACATATCACGACATTCACAAACAACAGACTTACACAAGACGTTGACATATCATGACACTCACATTTTAACAGACTTGACTTACAACAAGGCTTTGACATATACCACGACACTCCCATACAACAGACTCATACAAGACTTTGACATACCACGATGCTCACATACAACAGATTCACACAAGACTTTGACATACCCCAACATTTACCTACAACAGACTTTCCACAACGCTTTCATACATCACAACACTTAAATGCAACAGACTTACGACAAGACTGATACATCTCGATACTCACCTGCAATAGATTTGCCACAAGACTTTAATACATGACGACACTCCCATGAACAGACTGACCACAAGACGCTGACATATTACGACACTCACATGCAACAGACTTGCCACAAGACTGACATATTATGACACTCACATGCAACAGATTTGCCACAAGACTCAGACATATCACGACACTCACATGCAACAGACTTGCCACAAGACTGACATATTATGACACTCACATGCAACAGACTTACCACAAGACGCTGACATATTACGACACTCATATGCAACAGACTTACCACAAGATTGACATATTACGACACTCACATGTAACAGACTTACCACAAGACTGACATATTACGACACTCACATGTAACAGACTTACCATAAGACTCTGACATATTACGACACTCATATGCAACAGACTTGCCACAAGACTGACATATTACGACACTTACATGCAACAGACTTACCACAAGACTGACATATTACGACACTCACATGCAACAGACTTACCACAAGACGCTGACATATTACGACACTCATATGCAACAGACTTACCACAAGACTGACATATTACGACACTCATATGCAACAGACTACCACACAAGACGCTGACATATTACGACACTCACATGCAACAGACTTACCACAAGACGCTGACATATTACGACACTCATATGCAACAGACTTACCACAAGACGCTGACACATTTCGACACTCACATGCAAGACTTACCACAAGACTGACATATTACGACACTCACATGTAACAGACTTACCACACAAGACTGACATATTACGACACTCACATGCAACAGACTTACCACAAGACGCTGACATATTACGACACTCATATGCAACAGACTTACCACAAGACGCTGACATATTACGACACTCACATGCAACAGACTTACCACAAGACTGACATATTACGACACTCATATGCAACAAACTTACCACAAGACGCTGACATATTACGACACTCATATGCAACAGACTTACCACAAGACTGACATATTATGACACTCATATGCAACAGACTTACCACAAGACGCTGACATATTACGACACTCATATGCACACAGACTTACCACAAGACGCTGACATATTACGACACTCATATGCAACAGACTTACCACAAGACTGACATATTACGACACTCATATGCAACAGACTTACCACAAGACGCTGACATATTACGACACTCACATGCAACAGACTTACCACAAGACGCTGACATATTACGACACTCATATGCAACAGACTTGCCACAAGACTGACATATTACGACACTTACATGCAACAGACTTACCACAAGACTGACATATTACGACACTCACACGCAACAGGCTTACCACAAGACTGACATATTACGACACTCATATGCAACAGACTTACCACAAGACTGATATATTACGACACTCATATGCAACAGACTTACCACAAGACGCTGACATATTACGACACTCATATGCAACAGACTTACCACAAGACTGACATATTACGACACTCATATGCAACAGACTTACCACAAGACGCTGACACATTTCGACACTCATATGCAACAGACTTACCACAAGACTGACATATTACGACACTCACATGTAACAGACTTACCACAAGACTGACATATTACGACACTCATATGCAACAGACTTACCACAAGACGCTGACATATTACGACACTCACATGCAACAGACTTACCACAAGACGCTGACATATTACGACACTCACATGCAACAGACTTACCACAAGACTGACATATATACGACACTCATATGCAAACAGACTTACCACAAGACGCTGACATATTACGACACTCACATGTAACAGACTTACCACAAGACTGACATATTACGACACTCACATGCAACAGACTTACCACAAGACGCTGACATATTACGACACTCATATGCAACAGACTTACCACAAGACGCTGACATATTACGACACTCACATGCAACAGACTTACCACAAGACTGACATATTACGACACTCATATGCAACAAACTTACCACAAGACGCTGACATATTACGACACTCATATGCAACAGACTTACCACAAGACTGACATATTATGACACTCATATGCAACAGACTTACCACAAGACGCTGACATATTACGACACTCATATGCAACAGACTTACCACAAGACGCTGACATATTACGACACTCATATGCAACAGACTTACCACAAAGACTGACATATTACGACACTCATATGCAACAGACTTACCACAAGACGCTGACATATTACGACACTCACATGCAACAGACTTACCACAAGACGCTGACATATTACGACACTCATATGCAACAGACTTGCCACAAGACTGACATATTACGACACTTACATGCAACAGACTTACCACAAGACTGACATATTACGACACTCACACGCAACAGGCTTACCACAAGACTGACATATTACGACACTCATATGCAACAGACTTACACAAGACTGATATATTACGACACTCATATGCAACAGACTTACCACAAGACGCTGACATATTACGACACTCATATGCAACAGACTTACCACAAGACTGACATATTACGACACTCATATGCAACAGACTTACCACAAGACGCTGACACATTTCGACACTCATATGCAACAGACCTACCACAAGACTGACATATTACGACACTCACATGTAACAGACTTACCACAAGACTGACATATTACGACACTCACATGCAACAGACTTACCACAAGACGCTGACATATTACGACACTCACATGCAACAGACTTACCACAAGACGCTGACATACATATTACGACACTCACATGCAACAGACTTACCACAAGACTGACATATTACGACACTCATATGCAACAGACTTACCACAAGACGCTGACATATACGACACTCATATGCAACAGACTTACCACAAGACTGACATATTATGACACTCATATGCAACAGACTTACCACAAGACGCTGACATATTACGACACTCATATGCAACAGACTTACCACAAGACGCTGACATATTACGACACTCATATGCAACAGACTTACCACAAGACTGACATATTACGACACTCATATGCAACAGACTTACCACAAGACGCTGACATATTACGACACTCACATGCAACAGACTTACCACAAGACGCTGACATATTACGACACTCATATGCAACAGACTTACCACAAGACTGACATATTACGACACTCATATGCAACAGACTTACCACAAGACGCTGACATATTACGACACTCACATGCAACAGACTTACCACAAGACGCTGACATATTACGACACTCACATGCAACAGACTTACCACAAGACTGACATATTACGACACTCATATGCAACAGACTTACCACAAGACGCTGACATATTACGACACTCACATGTAACAGACTTACCACAAGACTGACATATTACGACACTCACATGCAACAGACTTACCACAAGACGCTGACATATTACGACACTCATATGCAACAGACTTACCACAAGACGCTGACATATTACGACACTCACATGCAACAGACTTACCACAAGACTGACATATTACGACACTCATATGCAACAAACTTACCACAAGACGCTGACATATTACGACACTCATATGCAACAGACTTACCACAAGACTGACATATTATTGACACTCATATGCAACAGACTTACCACAAGACGCTGACATATTACGACACTCATATGCAACAGACTTACCACAAGACGCTGACATATTACGACACTCATATGCAACAGACTTACCACAAGACTGACATATTACGACACTCATATGCAACAGACTTACCACAAGACGCTGACATATTACGACACTCACATGCAACAGACTTACCACAAGACGCTGACATATTACGACACTCATATGCAACAGACTTGCCACAAGACTGACATATTACGACACTTACATGCAACAGACTTACCACAAGACTGACATATTAC
The DNA here is from genome assembly GCA_016801955.1 of Conus betulinus. Classification (NCBI taxonomy): domain Eukaryota; kingdom Metazoa; phylum Mollusca; class Gastropoda; order Neogastropoda; family Conidae; genus Conus; species Conus betulinus. Next base: position 23,900 of record JADBJO010002352.1, read on the forward strand.
GACACTCACATGCAACAGACTTACCACAAGACGCTGACATATTACGACACTCATATGCAACAGACTTACCACAAGACTGATATATTTACGACACTCATATGCAACAGACTTACCACAAGACGCTGACATATTACGACACTCATATGCAACAGACTTACCACAAGACTGACATATTACGACACTCATATGCAACAGACTTACCACAAGACGCTGACACATTTCGACACTCATATGCAACAGACTTACCACAAGAACTGACATATTACGACACTCACATGTAACAGACTTACCACAAGACTGACATATTACGACACTCACATGCAACAGACTTACCACAAGACGCTGACATATTACGACACTCACATGCAACAGACTTACCACAAGACTGATATATTACGACACTCACATGCAACAGACTTACCACAAGACTGACATATTACGACACTCATATGCAACAGACTTACCACAAGACGCTGACATATTACGACACTCATATGCAACAGACTTACCACAAGACTGACATATTATGACACTCATATGCAACAGACTTACCACAAGACGCTGACATATTACGACACTCATATGCAACAGATTTACCACAAGACTGACATATTACGACACTCATATGCAACAGATTTACCACAAGACTGACATATTACGACACTCATATGCAACAGACTTACCACAAGACGCTGACATATTACGACACTCACATGCAACAGACTTACCACAAGACGCTGACATATTACGACACTCATATGCAACAGACTTACCACAAGACGCTGACATATTACGACACTCATATGCAACAGACTTACCACAAGACGCTGACATATTACGACACTCACATGCAACAGACTTGCAGCAAGACTCTGACATATTACGACACTCACATGTAACAGACTTGCAGCAAGACTCTGACATATTACGACACTCACATGAAACAGACTTGCAACAAGACTCTGACGTATTACGACACTCACATGAAACAGACTTGCAGCAAGACTCTGACATATTACAACACTCACATGCAGCAGACTTGCAGCAAGACTCTGACATATCTCAACACTCGCGTAAAGCAGACTTACCATAGTACTTTGA
>JADBJO010002352.1:37500-42500 GCA_016801955.1 Conus betulinus
TGTAACATGGAGTTTAAACAAGGAGTATCAAGGCATCGTACAGTCTTGACGGCAGTGAGAAGGTAACATAGAGTTCAAACAGGACGTATGAAGCCCTCATATAGATGTTCCATGGCGTCTTCATACCCCTTATCCAGATTCTATGTGACTTCTCTCACAAAAACATCAACCACCAGCCTACTCAAACAATGCTGCTTATTCAAAGGGGTGGTAAAACTCTGGTGCTGTTGTCAGTTGATGACTTTGGAGGGATGCTTTCTTTAAAGTTGTTTCAGAAGAGACACCGTCGGGCAGCTGTCAGCTGTTTGAGTGTCCATGACTTCCGTCGACACATCAAGCAAATTCATACACACAAAATATTCACTGATGATTGACTAAGTACTCATGTCAACAAACTAACCGAATCAGTTTATCACAAAGACACAGACAACAGTCTCCATTGTCATGTGACGTAGCCTCACATCAAGGCATGTGACGCTCCATCACATGTAATCTAGTGATATGAATCATTTCCCCCATGCCACAACTAAAAAGGAAGAATATTCATGTGGCTTGACTAGTGTATCGGGCGTCCCCAATAATTGTGAGGATCACTCATTAAAATAAACAAGGGTGGTCACTGGGTGAAAGTGACCACTGGGAGATAGTTTAATAAGGGCTGGTAAGGTGCTGGTCATGTGTTTTGAACACTGAGTATGCACTCACTAGGAGGAGAGAGAGGAAAGAATTAGTTTTAGCCCAGGAGATGGTCTAAAGACTCGAACCTGTCAGGACGTGGTCAAGGGGTCATAACCGCTGACCAGTCATTACCAGGTGAGCCATAGATAGTTGGGGAAAGGTACAGGGGAAAACTTAAAGAAAAGAGAAAGAAAGAATTCATATGCTGAATTGGGAAGCAGGTTACTTACACGAACCTTATTCGTGTTCAGCCCTTCACCTTTCACCCTTCACCCGTCAGCTATTCCTCCTCTGATGCTGCGACGGCATCTGTTTCTTAAGTGCTGAGACGGGTGTTTAACGATGGCCATGGTGTGGGGAACACACCGATAGTTCAGCCCCAACAATTGAAGACCCCGGGTAGAGGAGTCGGATCTCATCGGTTCCCCAGTGACAGGAGAGTTCCAGGGGTCAGCAAGTTTTCTGATGCGGAGAGGGCATCATGACAGTATGGGGCGAGTGTTTTCTCTGATGCAGGTATGGCATCGTGAATTCATTCATGCAGGTATGGCATCATGAATGCATGAATGATTTGTCTCTTTGGTCTGGATCTTTAGCCAATGTGTAAAAAGCCAAAACTTTATATATCAATTCGTAACTTGAGTTATCTCTCAGTGTGTGAGAGAGAGAGAGAGAGAGAGAGAGAGAGAGAGAGAGAGAGAGAGAGAGAGAGAGAGAGAGAGATGTATAGAATTTGTTTATTAATTAATGTGCTAAACATTGTCGAATTGTTCGATTCATTTAGTAAAGTGTTTCCCCGGAGGAGCGGGGGAGAGAAAAAAAAAACATGCTGTAGTGCGCCTTTTGGTTGACTGGAGGGATTGCGTGTGCGTATATGAAGTAAATGCTGTCATGAATGCGTGTGTGCAAGAGTGACAGTGTGACATCCATATACAATAGAATTATGGTCCAAGCACAAACCATGACTACCTTGACTATGTTGTGTCTACAGACCCTAGGCAGTTCTCGCCACAAGTCAAGTCTGAGTCTGACTCACAGAATGCCTCACCCAAAAGCAGTAAGCAAAGCGCCAGAAAACCCTTCATCTTGAGTGTCCTTTGCCGTTGTGACGTCGTATTCAGACACACGTTGTCTCTCTGCCTGTTGCCCGTCTGCTGACCGCAGATGCCACTAAGGAACGGCCCTTAAATAGCACACTACTCATACCTTTCACAACGGCTGGCGGGAAACCTTTGAGCCACAGATGGAGTTTCCGCTGAATTAGTGTCCATCTGATATCGAACCTGCCTTTCATTGCGAAGGCTTTGCTGCCCAGTGCACAGAACTGAGATCTAAGAAGCCTGCAAAGACTTTCAAAAGTTCTGCTTCTTCAGGTAAAGCGTTTGATGTTTCTATCGCACGATCATGACTGCGCAGGGTAGTGAGTGACGTTTTAAAAGCGTCTGCTTCTTCAATGAGTAATATACTCTCTCTGTCCCTGTCCTGTCTCTGTCTCTGTCTCTGTCTCTCTCTCTCTCTCTCTCTCACACACACACACACACACACACACACACACACACACACACACACACACACACACACACACACACACGCACGCACGCACGCACGCACGCACACACAATTGGCTGGTGTAACCAGCTGCCGTGGCGAAGTGGTTACCGTCGCGGACTCCCGGCTGGGAGGTCGTGGGTTCGAATCCCATCAAGAGTTATGTGGGGTTTTCTGCCCCATCCGGCTCCTACCCAGAGTTGAGTTTGCTGCGGACTCACCACAGTCGAGTTCATACACTTAATGGATGCGTTTCTGAGAGTGTTGCTCAAATTTCCTGACCAACGCTGCAGGTGCCTGTATCTCTCGGGCCTGGTTGACGCCGGGATATATTATGAAAGGAAGCGTAGAATACAAGCCTGTGATGTAGTCTCAGACCGAAATTGAAATCCGTAGCATCATCTTAATCATCCTCATTCTCATCGATCAGCATAAAAAAAAGGTCTCAAATTCTGTGGCCCTTCATGCCCTGCTCTCATGGTGACCTCAACTTCGGTGTCCCCTCCACGTCTGTGGTCTTGGTTGGTTCCATCGGTGACACGGTATCGGCGAGTCCATGCGGGCTGTCGTTGGACGGATGTGGCGGCGTCCCTCCGAGGGGGAGCTCACTCACGTCGGCTCCGCGACTAAGCAATTATTATCGTCAGTGGGGGGCTTAGCAGGTGGTGTCCTGCGTATGTTAGATCAGAACAGGCGCCGCTGAACACCACCGAAGTGACTCGGCAGCAGTGCAGAGTCCCTCCAGTGGGTTGCCTCTTGACGACTTGACATTGACTGCTCCCTGTGGATTGCCGGTGCCGGGGCTGCGGCGGGGCCCGACCGGCTGTGGCTGTGGACGGGGTGTCGGAATGAGCGGCGTGGGTGCACTGCCTCTGAGGTGGCGCAGTGGTTGGGACAGTGTGAAAAAAAATTGGCTAGTCTATCAAAGAGCTGGACAGATGGATTCATGTCCATGGGGTACATAATGGTCCTTCATGTCAAAGCAAAAGAGGACCCCAAACCATCAGAAGTTCCACCATTGTGATGATGAAGGAAAGGTGCGGAATCTGCTGTTCTTTGAGCCATTTTACGGCACAGTGGACCTGATGGAAGGATAACCGAGTGAGTGTTGTCGTCTCTGAACGATAAATTGTGCCCCCCCCCCCCCCCCCCCTCCCCCCACCTCCCCGCCCCCCTCCGTTTACTATTCTCGCTTTCTCTCTCATACACCCCCAACCCCTCCGTATTCTCTCTCTCTCTCTCTCTCTCTCTCTCTCTCTCTCTCTCTCTCTCTCTCTCTCTCTCTCTCTCTCTCTCTCTCTCTCCCCCCCCCCCCCCCCCCCCCCCCCACGAATCATACATGCAGCTCTATCCTTGATTCGATTCTGTGTATGCATCATTATAAAAGTTTGTTGACATCTTAATAAATCTTCACAGCGCAGTCTCATTCATTATGTCACTAAACCTCAGTAAGATTATAGTCATGCTCGTCAAAGCAGGATAAGTATATCTATTTTTTTTAATCGCTTGTTTTTACCATCAGTGTACGAATTGAAAAAAATATGCAATGATTGTGCTCTAAGTATATATAATAGATGACCATAGTCTTTCACGGACTGCTCACATCAAAAACACCATGCAAAACAGTACCCAGACAAATAATCTGATATGCAGGTTAAAGCACTCTTTTAAGTTTCATGCCAGAAGATTGTTCCTGATTGCATACACACTCTCTTCCATCAATTATTGTTCGACTATTTACTCAGCCAGCGCAAATGCAATGAAACATTTAATCAGCATATACAAACGTACCCTTCAACCAGTTCTCCTGACATTCTCTCTAAAGAATCGGATTATATTCAAGTTGGAGTTCTACCATGAAAGGATATATTCGCCATCAGCAAAAAGAAATGTTCATGCAAAAAAAAAATATATATATATATATTGGGATTAGCACCGAAAACAATTCAATCTAAATTTATACATGAATTCTAAGAAATTTTACAAAACTCTGGGTTTCCATATACAGGACTGACCTGTTAAAATTAAGTCTTTGTTATTTTGGTCTTCTTCTCTGGAACTCACTTCCATCTGAGTTTAAATGACATCGAAACTCAGAATCCCACAGAAGAAAATAGTTTACATATTTTGCATACTCTACTGTGTAGATATACATTATGATTCATAACGCCTGTGCTTATCGGCATGTATGTTGTTACTGTATTATCACCAACATACAGTTTTACTTACTTTCCTGAAGTGATTGTTGCTGTTCACATTGGTTCAAAACAATTTACCACTGTTAGAGATGTCAGTGCATGCAAATGCCAATATGTGAAAGATTTATTGTATACTCATATAGTGTACGTATGTGTGACAGTCAGTGTGTTGCTCACTTCATCATATACTTTGAGCACATCGTCTAAGTATATAACCTACTCCGTTACAATCGCTCATCCCCACTCCCACTCTGTTTACCATCCCTTTTCTCTTCTCCTACCTACCATCCTCCCTGCCCCACCCTCCTGTGATCTCTCTCTCCGTAGTTTTGTTTGCTTGTTTGTTTGTAAGTTCCTTCTTCCCCCCCCCCCCCCCCCCCCCCCCCCATGTCATTATATGTCATTATTACTTTTATGAATAGTTGCTTATCATATATTACAGTGTTGCTATGATGAATTGTCAGTATAAATGGTATGTGTTGACACAATGTATGCATGACGAGGACAGATTGTAAGATTAGGCTTTGGCCTAAAATCTTGCCATATGAGAACAGAATGGAGGCAGCTCAAATCTAC
>JADBJO010002352.1:47500-215000 GCA_016801955.1 Conus betulinus
TCCATGTCAGGAACTCAATTACACACTTCAGTCAATCCTTCAACTTTTTTTTTGCAACACACTGCGAGAATGATCACGGCACCTGACTTACCACTCAGCAAACGTGGGGCGAAAATAGTTGCGGCAAGTGATCTGTCACACAGGACACGTCACGAGAATGATGGCGGCAGTCTTCTAAAAATAAGTTGTCTGAATTTCCTGGAAAATTTTTAACCAGTGGTATCAGCGGACAGATACAGTCCTTCCCTACATCATATCATACTAGTAAGCAAGCTAGTAACAGTTGATTTCATTGGTTAATTTGAAGAGAAAGCAACCCACCTCGTTGGCGTCTTGAAGCACAGAATCAGTGCTCCTTGTTCAAAGTATGTCATTTTCAATTCAATCAAACAAAAATGAAATGATTTTTTGACTTTTATCATCAAGAAGATGAAACATAGCTCTATTTCACTGTACAAAAATGAAGTCATTGTTGGGATTTAGGCTTTTAAGAAAAATTAATTAAAAATAGACAAAATCAGGTGTCCTGAGGGAATTGAGATATATATATATATATATATATATATATATTCCAATGTCCTCTGATGATTTCATGTACTTTAGGATAAGACTTTACACACACTATCCCATGTTCTGGCAGTTTCCTGCCATTAGAATAAGACTTCACTCACATTATTCAATTTTTTTTTTTATGGTTTCCTGTGCTTTAGGATAAGACTCTTTGTTCATTATCCAGTGTCCTGATGATTTTCTGTGCTCCAGGATAAGGCTTCATGTTCATTATCCAATGCCCCAATGATTTCCTGTACTTAGGATAATGTTTCTTACAGATTACTGGGGTGTCTAGATTTCCTGTTCTTTAGAATAAGCCTTTATATGCACTGTCTGGTGTCCCAATGATTTCCTACGCTTTAGTGTGAGGTAATTTCCTGTGCTTTATGATAAAGCTTTATACACATTACCACTGTTCTGATTGCTTCATTTGCTTAAGATTAAGGTTGTACACATATCATCCAGTGTCTTGACAGTTTCATTAGCTTTAGAACAAGACTTAAAAACACATCACCCAATGTTTCAATAATACGATTGCTTGCAAACGTTATCCAAAGTCTGATAATTTTTCCTTTGCTTCATGATAATGCCACACACAATTGATGACCACTATCATGATAGATTTAGTTAAGTGTAAGGCTGTGTACACACTACCCACTGTGATTGTGGTTTCCTTTACTTTTGGAGAAGGCTTTGTACACACCATCCACTATTCTGATGGTTTATTTTACATTAAGGCTACATAGACATGACACTGTGTTCGTGTGGCTTCCTTTGCTCTTCTTGGCTTGCGCCTTCAGAAGATCAAGAGAAGATGAGGCTGCTGGACAAGATGCCACCAGCTTTGCAAGACAACTTTCTGTACCAAATTTGAGTACAGGTCTGTAGTGTTTAGTTTTTTCATGGCTGTGTTCCAGGTGTTACACAAGCCGGTTCACAATGACGAGTGACGGTTGGGGCAAAAGAGCTACCACTCGCATTGATCGCTCTCAGTTTGGCAATGATGAGCTTCTCAAATCCCTGGGGCAGCAGTTCAACCTTGATTTTGCCAACTATGACCAATGGGAACGCAAGAAGCCATCTCGACCCCCGCCACCGCCCAACAAAAAGGTGATTTCTTTCGTGATGAATTGTGTATGTGACGCTTGTCATTTTCTGCCTAGTTTTCATTTGTATATTTGTTATTGTCATCAGTATCATTGTTTTTATTGACAGTCATGACTATTGTCAACTTAGTTTGATGTCATTTGCATTATTCTCATGATGATTGTTAATGTTTCTTATCATCTTCACTTCACAATATGTTTACACATGTTACATGTTATGTATGATCAACTTTGTCACCATTACTATCATATGAAGTAATGTTTGTTGTAATCTTCATGATTTATATTGTTATTGTTATGAAAGCTCATAAAGCACTCATCAAAGTGTGCTACTTTAGCAAAATTGAACTCAAATGCCATTGGAAATGAATAAATAAATAAAAAAAAGTTTATGAACAAATGAAGGTTGTTAATTTCATGATTATATTATGTTGCATATAGATAGAAAAATGCAAACACATCTGACAAAATGAATTTGGAATCAGCTAGTACATGTCTGACTTTTTTCTCGTTCAAATAGTGCTTATTCTTTTGTGAAAAGTCATGATTGTAATCAGAATGATTTTAAGCAGTAGTATAATTGTTTGCTTTGTTGTGTCTCTGAAGCAACTGAACAACCGCTGTCATTTTTGGTGTCACGACCCAGCAAGTCAGCGGACACTGTGAAGAGAGCTCTGTCCTACAGAGAGAGAGAAACAGGCTGTCAAGACACAGGAAGAGGACAAGAGACGATGGGAAAGAATCACTATTTTGGGAGGTGAAATTCTGTTTGTATTAATACAAATCTGATGTAGGAAGACAAGACGCAATAGGAAAGTTGTCATTTTGGAAGTGATATACTGGTTGTGTTAGGACAATTTAACGTAGAAAGACAAGTGATTATGAGATGGTATTACTATTTTAGAGGTAAATTTGTAGTTGTGTTAGTACAAATATGATGCAAACAGACAAAAGGCAGTGGGAAACAATCACCATTTTGAAATGAAAATTGTTGAAAGTTGTAGGTGAATTAGTACAAAGAATAATTGTTGTTGCTTTTGTGTACTTCAAACCCAGTGCATGTTTGTTTCCTGTGCACCACACTTCACCCCACCAATTTTGCCTTATTACATTCATCCATTTTATCTTTCAACCCATACCTACATCACTTATTGTTTTGATACTTGAGTTAGCATTTCAGGTGAAACATTGCTCTTGGAACTTAAGAGCTCCAAGAAGGGAATGTTCTCATTTACACATGAGAACAAGGGATTACATGAAACATGCTGGGGTGAAATGTGATAGTGTCCATTATTTCTGTGTTTGTTGCAACAGGACCAGTGTTTACTTGGACACCATGACAATCTTGTCCTGTCCAGGAAAGAGAAGGTGCTTTCTGACTCCGGAGATTGAGCTGAGGAATAAGTTATTCTCAGTGTCTATCAACTCTAGAACTTGTGGAAGCTGGATTTTTTTTTTTCTCTCATGACCCTGACTTCTTTCCTTTCCAGCTGAGAATACAGACCAGAACCAAGACTCTGCAGCAGTACAAGAAGAGGACAAAAGAGCTGTATCCTTTTATAATGGTGTGTGTGGTGTGTGTGTGTGTGTGTGTGTGTGTGTGTGTGTGTGTGTGTGTGTGTGTTTGTGCGTGTGTTTGTGTGTGTGTGTGTGTGTGTGTGTGTGTGTGTGTGTGTGTGTGTGTGTGTGTGTGTGTGTAGGTGTGTGTGTGTGTGTGTGTGTGTGTGTGTGTGTGTGTGTGTGTGTGTGTGTGTGTGTGTGTGTGTGTGTGTGTGTGTGTGTGTGTGTGTGTGTGTTTATGTGCATATGTGTGTGTGTGTGTGTGTGTGTGTGTGTGTGTGTGTGTGTGTGTGTGTGTGTGTGTGTGTGTGTGTGTGTGTGTGTGTGAGAGAGAGAGAGAGAGAGAGAGAGAGAGAGAGAGAGAGAGAGATATGAAAAGACAGAACTAGAAACAGAGACAAAGAGTTGTCTGAGAGGAAACGTCCTTAACTGTGCACCAGACTGGAAGAAAACATAAAACTCAAGTCAGAAATTGAGTCAGCTGAGACAGGTACTCATGACGGCGTTAAAGGCTTACTCAGGAGATATGAGAAATACAGGGTGAGTAAATGATTATTTTTTTATGTTAATCTCATTGCTTTAAAGTATTCAAAATGTATTCAACCTTTTGACATTTAATGCTAGTTACTTATATTTGTCATGTTTTATTGTTTGTACTTTTTTGTTGCTTCCATAGCTAAATAGAGCGCTCATATTGTCTAAAAATATTGAAAAAAAAAAATGTGAACAAGTTGGAGTATCTGAAATATCTAAGTGACTGTTGGACTACAATCTACATGCTATGGCTAACTGTTAGATCCCAATACAATATGGTTGACCGTTATGCTTCACTGTGACATGGCTGACTGTTAGAGCTCAACGTACATGACATGGCTGACCGCTGGACCTCAGTACACAGCACGTGGCTGACTAGTAGATTTTAAGCTACATGACACAGCTGACCGTGAGTCTCAAATTGCAAGGTATGGCGACACGTCTGGTTGACATCAATCTTCATGACATGGCTGAATGTGAGAGTTCAGTCCACACGACATGGCTGACTGTTAGACCTCAATATGTGTCAGATGGTTAACTGTGGGGCCGGAGTCTATGTGCCATGGCTGACCATAAGCCCCAACATGTGTCTTTCAGGGAGGCATGGTGCAGCTCAACACCAATTTCACCAAGGAGATGGCTGAGGCACAGGCCAGCCTGGAAATGACACGACAGAAAGTGGACACCCAGTTAGAAGGTCAGGCAACTGCAGAGTCATTAAATGGAGGGAAGGAAGGAAGGGAAGGAAGGAAGGAAGGAAGGAACCAAAGAATGCATGTAAATGATGGCCAAGACTCAGATCACTCAGAGCTGACATGACAGAAAGTGGACAAGGAGTCACTAATTCAGAAACTATGAACTACCACCATGTGGCCAAAGAAATGAATGATTGAATGAGTGAGTGTGAATGAATCAATGAATCATTAGATTAGAATTGTGATGGTGTGGAGGGGTAAGGGGGTGTGCAGGTGAAGACAGGCAGATGGTGATATGCGCAGGGACCAAGGGACAGCAGCCAGTCAAGAAGACACAGACGTTGTGGAGTTTTCTCCTTTTATTGAACTTCCATAGCAAAGAGCTCAAACCAGGCACACTGCCCTGGGAACTCCTCTCTCTCTCTCTGTTAGCACTCAGCGCACTGAGCACTCTCACGCGCCGATCGCTCACTCTCGCGGACCACACTCTGGACGACACTCTCCTCCGGGGAACACTCACGGGGAACACTGACCGCACTCACGCCGCGCGCGCCTCACTTATATACACCTTGACTGGACCGCAAAGCCGGCAACGCAGAGCCGCAGGCAAAGTGAGCCTCGCGAGACAGCAAATGATAAAATTTGTGCTATCTGTCGCAGCTTCTGCGTTGTCTAGCTCGCTGTACATTTCAAGTATCCAAACATACTAGACATCGATGAAAACCTCAGAAACCCGAAGATATAAAACACAATAAATCATATTTGACAATTTTGTGGCTGTGTAAAGTTATTGGCAATTAAAGTCCGAGAATGAAACCAATTTTAACGGGGTTACGTCATATTTTCCCTTATTTCGATGACAAAAAGCAAACTGCGTGAAATAATTTGTAATGACTGGAAAGCTGGCACTTTGCTCTTTTTATACATACAAATTTCATTATCCAAGATGCCGTCTAAGTGGAGAACTTTGCGTTTAAAATTTGATGGAAAACACAACTTGCCTTATCGTCACATGGCCGTCGCCATGTGCTTTTAACACGACTTTCGATAAAATGTTATTCGTTGGAATGGTTAATCGCATGATAATTTTTATATATTTTCGGTTGCTTCTGCCATAGAAACAAAGTTATTAAAAAGATTTCGATAGGAAAGTCCGAATCTCATAAAACAACAATTTAGATCAGAACGCCGACAATGAACAAAGAAGGCGACTCGCTCAAGAGACCGGCGCCGTCAAGTCATTTCGTATAGTCGCATGCTTGTACAGAAAAGATCATAGCCATGCGATATACGAAATGAGAGCTTATGGACTTTACTTTCAATGCACATTCATGGATTCTTTGGATTCTCTCATGCTTTTTGTGAAATCAAGAATTATTTACGGTTTGTTCGTCGAACAATTCAAAATGGCGCCAAGATTAATTCGGTCGAAATAGCAGTTTTAGGAAAAATATGGGCTTCTCAGTTCAGCATGATTGAAACGAATAGAATACGTGAATTTTTGTGACTTTGGCGATGTATACACAACTATGTAGGTTCTGAGGTATTCATGATTTAAGGAATTTACACCAAAAAAATGAGATTCGACCAAGGGAGGTAAGGGGGAAGATAACTCATGACACAAATATCTCGTTTATGACGGGTGACCGAGAAATATACACTGTTAGCACCCGGCTACATCCCCCCCTACTCTGTTACAACCAGCGTCCTCGCTGACACAAAAATGACATAAAATGACAGAGTTATCAAGCAGGGGTATAACAAATGAATCAAGGAAAAAAAAAATTGAGCTTTAGCCATCAAGTCTTTCAAGGCATGACTACTCCCAAAACAAATGCTAACATCAATATATCAAAAACATCAAAACATCTTGTCCCTCTCATTGTTTGCATTCATATTATTCCAACTACCAGGGACTTACTCTATAAGTCAAAGTTTCTGGAAGTCAGAAGATTCATATTGACTGAAATACGTATATTGACTAGAATGGACATGTATTTTAAACAAACATTCCAAAAAGTCAAATACAAAATGACTACAAGGGATTCCTTTCATGAACAGAATCTGGACTTTGGGCACATAAAAGTGACTAAAATGGACTTGCTATTTATAACAAAATTCCAAGAGGTCAGACATCAGACATCATTAGGAAGAATGCGTTAAAAACCGAAAGTACTGGGTAGGTACCAGGTGACAATAGTGGACTTATTATTTAAATAAAATTCCAAAATGTCGGATACCAAAATGACTTGAAAGAATTTGTTATTTAAACAAAATTCGAAAAGTCAGATGCCCAAAATGGCTGGGATGATAAATTCATGAAGACCCAAAACACTGGGGTGAGTACGGGTGACAATAATGGATTTGTTATCAGACATAAAATGAGAAAAGGAAAAAAAAAAGGATTTGCTATCAAAACCCTTGAGTCAAGTCCCCAGGAGTTTATGAATTTGGACGGGTTCTAGCACTTTGGGACAGAATCCTAGCAAAAGTCACTCGACTTCGCTTTTACAGCAACTCTTGGGAAAAAGGAAAACAGGGGCATACATCATTATCCAACATGAGAACAATCAACATATGCTAGCTTGTGCCAAAAATAATAGACAACATCTGAACAAATTTTAGTTTAACAAACAGTCCACAGCACCTGTTCCCAAAAGGAGGTATTTAACCATAAATCAAACCTGGAATACATTTACTGTCTCTTGTAACATCTGACCAAGTCAGTTAAATGAAAGAGTTCCTGGTCATCCAGGCAGTCACTAACATACCTCTTTACTGGTTTTACTGCCACACAAGTAGTTCGCCGTGGAGCTGGCTTGGGCGGTTCGACACTATGTACCAGAGGCGGAACACAGGTGGCCACAGGGTGGCCTGCAGTTCTTGGCTTAGGCTGCGGGAATGTCTTCTGCTCAGTCGAGAGTCTGATGGCGGTTCTGGCTTCTTTCGCCGTCTCCTCCAGTCAGCTGATACTGACGACGGCAGGGTGTCAGTTCTGCTGTCAGGTACTGCAGTTGCCTGACAGGGCCAGACCCGTTGCCTGGAGGTCACAGCAGCCTGTGGTGGTCTGGGTGCCACTGGGCCATGCTGTATGTCAGCATTCTGGATGTTGGCAGTGGTGGAGGACTGGGGTTTGTCCCCAGTTTTCACAGGTGCCAACTTCCGTCGCCTACGCCTGGGCCGTCGTCCTGAGCACTGTGTTCCTGCCACACAGCTGCGGATCTGCAGTGGTGGCTGCTGCAGTTCCTCCCTCAAGCTGGCGACTGTAGCCGTGAGTGCCTCTAGCTTCATTTGAAGCGAGGCAACAGCAGCAGTGCCAACCGTGTGGAGGATGTCGCCGTCCGCACTGCAGTCCTGCATCCACCTTTGCGCTTCCTTTCTTGCCTCCTCAAAGGTGGTGGTAGGACGGTTCCGGATGAAATACCGGACATCCTTGCGCAGTGCAGCTGGTTGCAAGCCACGTGTGAAGGTGTCCCGGAGAATGGTGGCAGGCAACATCCCATCCCCAGCCTGGTTGACCTTCCGCCAGAGGTACTGGAGATGGGAGCCATACTCCCAAATGGTCTCGTCCTGGCCCTGCTGCCTGTTGAAGAACGCTGTGGCCAGGGTGACCACATCACGCTGCTCTCCCCAGTTCTCCTCCAAGATGGCCAAGATCTTGGCTGGGGAGTCTACCTCTGTCACTGGCAGCCTGATCACCTCCTGGCGAGCTCTCGCCATCTAGGGCAGCAATCAGCCAGAGGGCGGCTGTCCTGTCATCCAGGGGCTGCAGGTATAGAGCAAACCTGGCCTCCCGGATGAAGTCGTCCACTTCCCTGCTGCTCTCATTACCTGTAAATTTGGGGAGCTGATGCAGGGGGTGCAGAGGCAGGGGCAGTTGGCTGGCCATGGAGTCCCGGTCTTCTTGGGCTGTGTCGTCTTCTTGGTCCCTTCTGTCTTCAATCCTGCTCGCAGCGCCAGTTGTGATGGTGTCCCTGAGGGGTAAGGGGGGTGTGCAGGTGAAGACAGGCAGATGGTGATATGCGCAGGGACCAAGGGACAGCAGCCAGTCAAGTCAAGAAGACACAGACGTTGTGGAGTTTTCTCCTTTTATTGAACTTCCATAGCAAAGAGCTCAAACCAGGCACACACTGCCCTGGGAACTCCTCTCTCTCTCTCTGTTAGCACTCAGCGCACTGAGCACTCTCACGCGCCGATCGCTCACTCGCGGACCACACTCTGGACGACACTCTCCTCCGGGGAACACTCACGGGGGAACACTGACCGCACTCACGCCGTGCGCCTCACTTATATACACCTTGACTGGACCGCAAAGCCGGCAACGCAGAGCCGCAGGCAAAGTGAGCCTCGCGAGACAGCAAATGATAAAATTTGTGCTATCTGTCGCAGCTTCTGCGTTGTCTAGCTCGCTGTACATTCAAAGTATCCAAACATACTAGACATCGATGAAAACCTCAGAACCCGAAGAATAAAACACAATAAATCATATTTGACAATTTTGTGGCTGTGTAAAGTT
Organism: Conus betulinus; assembly: GCA_016801955.1. Taxonomy (NCBI): domain Eukaryota; kingdom Metazoa; phylum Mollusca; class Gastropoda; order Neogastropoda; family Conidae; genus Conus; species Conus betulinus. Next base: position 56,464 of record JADBJO010002352.1, read on the forward strand.
ATTGGCAATTAAAGTCCGAGAATGAACCAATTTTAACGGGTTTACGTCATATTTTCCCTTATTTCGATGACAAAAAGCAAACTGCGTGAAATAATTTTGTAATGACTGGAAAGCTGGCACTTTGCTCTTTTTATACATACAAATTTCATTATCCAAGATGCCGTCTAAGTGGAGAACTTTGCGTTTAAAATTTGATGGAAAAAACACAACTTGCCTTATCGTCACATGGCCGTCGCCATGTGCTTTTAACACGACTTTCGATAAAATGTTATTCCGTTGGAATGGTTAATCGCATGATAATTTTTATATATTTTCGGTTGCTTCTGCCATAGAAACAAAGTTATTAAAAAGATTTCGATAGGAAAGTCCGAATCTCATAAAACAACAATTTAGATCAGAACGCCGACAATGAACAAAGAAGGCGACTCGCTCAAGAGACCGGCGCCGTCAAGTCATTTCGTATAGTCGCATGCTTGTACAGAAAAGATCATAGCCATGCGATATACGAAATGAGAGCTTATGGACTTTACTTTCAATGCACATTCATGGATTCTTTGGATTCTCTCATGCTTTTTGTGAAATCAAGAATTATTTACGGTTTGTTCGTCGAACAATTCAAAATGGCGCCAAGATTAATTCGGTCGAAATAGCAGTTTTAGGAAAAATATGGGCTTCTCAGTTCAGCATGATTGAAACGAATAGAATACGTGAATTTTTGTGACTTTGGCGATGTATACACAACTATGTAGGTTCTGAGGTATTCATGATTTAAGGAATTTACACCAAAAAAATGAGATTCGACCAAGGGAGGTAAGGGGGAAGATAACTCATGAACAAAATATCTCGTTTATGACGGGTGACCGAGAAATATACACTGTTAGCACCCGGCTACAGAATAAAGTGGAATAGGCTTTGCTCCAACTCAAAAGGACTGACATGTTCTTTTCAGATTAGAGTGATTAGGCTGTTGACAAAATTTTAGCTACTGCAATGAATGCTTTTGAGACCAGTCAATATGTTCATGCCGACCAACATACTGACCTGTCCATTTTTGACTGGACAGCTATTTGACTGTGTATTATGTAAAATGATGGTTGACACACAGGCCAAAGTGATTGCCGGTTATCATATCTTGATTTTAATTACTGTATATTGGGGATTGTCATTGTGTATTGATATTGTTCACTGTGCACTGATGTCAGTCATTGAGCATTGATGTAAGTCACTGTGGTGAAGTCAAGTTTGATCAGTGCTGAGTCAACAAGGGGCACAATCGCTGTGTGTTGAGGATGATCACTGCATATTGATGCAGATCATTGTGTGATGCTGTTGATCGTTCTGCTGTGTGTTGATGCTGATCATTTTCTGTTGACATTGATAATCATGTGTTCATGTTGATTGTGATCACAGCGTGTCAGTGTTGATCATTGTGTGTTGATCTTCACATCATTGTTTGTTGATATGTTGGTTATTGCATGTTGATGTTGACCATTGTCTGTTGATAACGATCACTGTGTGTTTATTTGTTGATTACTGTGTTGATGATAATGATCATTTTTTTATGTTGGTCATTGTCTGCTGATGTCGACCATTATGTGTTTTATGCATTGATTACTGTGTGTTGGTGTTCCGCAATGTGTTTTTAATGTGTTGATGTTGATAATTTTTGGTGTTAATGAGTTGATCACTGTGTATTGGTTGATAATTTTGTCTTTAGTGTTGATTACCGTCAAGTTAATATTGATTACTATGTGTTTAACATGGTGATCACTGCATGTTGTTGATGATCATCAAGTGTTGATCAGTTTTGGATCAGCAAGGGGATGATCATTCTGTTGATGTTGATCAGGGTGCCATTTTTATGTTGGTTAGCTCTGGAGCAGCAGGTGGCCGAAGTGGACACCAAGCTGAAGGCTAAACAGGAGGAACTGCAAGTCCTCAACAGTTACAAGGTCTGTGTCACATCTGCCCGTCTGTCTGTCTGTCTGTCTGTCTGTCTGTATGTCTGTCTGTCAGTCTGTTCTAAAATTCGGAATTATGAAAAACCTTGGAACTGAAAATGGCTCCACTTGCAGACTATTAATTAGTCTATCATTTTGGGATGTATGATATTGTGTGTTGCTTCGTACAGCATTATGTGTGTTATATCATGGGTTGGTGTGTGTTGCGTGATGTGGAGGGTGGGGGAGGGGTCCTGATGCAGTGGGACACAGCATTGTGTAGCTGTTGTGTGATATTGCCTGATGAATGTGTTCGAACGAGTGCAGTTTACTGACCTCTTTAGGGGGCCGGAATAGCGCAGTTGGTAGAGCACGGGATTGTGATCCTGGGGTTGCGGGTTCGAATTTCTGTACAGGGGGATTTATCCCTCAGAGTTAACATTGGTTCTGACTCCATTCCCCATACAGTCCTTCGAATGAGACTATAAACCGAGGTACCGTGTGTGAACGCACGCATAATATCTTGCACACACACGTAAAAGCTCATCACCAACTTTTGGAAGAGAAGGCCAGTTTGGCCATTGGTATGGATGACACGTTACACATAGCATGCACCTTCCCCGAAGATGGAGTATGGCTGCCTTAATTGCGGGATAAAAAATGGTCATACACACACAAAACTCCACTACCTGTCTATACAGTCAGTGTCCGCAGGAGTATCAGCCTGCGTATGTAGAAAGAAAGAAAGAAAAGACTGACTTCTTTCATGTTGTGACGTAATGTCTTAAATTTTATACTTCTTTGCGTTGTTTTATAACACACTATGTAATACTGTTCCATATTGTGCTTAAATCTTTTTATTGTGTTGTTTTTTTTTTTATTGTATTATACTGTTTTTTATTGCACTGGTGTGTACTGTGATGTTATTATTGTCCTGTATGGTGTCTTGTATTACATTGAACTATTGTGCATTGTACTGTATTAAGCATTAATTTGCATTGTGTAATACTATTTCGCATTATACTGCTTTGCACCATATTTTATTGTACATTTCACATTCGACTGCTTGGTACTGTATTGTGTTGCACTGTTTTGTATTTCATAGCATTGTACTCTTTCGAAAGGTACTATTTTGTATCGAAAGTACAATTTCCTGTAGTATTTTATCATTTGCATACTATTGTTTCATCTCCTTTTACCTTTTCATCTTCTACCCAAACTCCAGGGAGGGAGGAGGAGGGGGGGGGGGGGGGGGGGGGGGGGGAGGAGGGAGAGGAGGGGAGGGGGGGGGGGGTCATCGAGGCACCTCACTAAAGGGCAGTTCACCAGGTTCCTTGGGGTTTCTTGGTTGTGTGCTAAGGCAAGGACTCTGCAGCAAATGTTTGCAGACGTTTCTTTCATACTGTGTGGCATTGTCGTCTGCTGCTTTGTATTGAAATGAATGAATCACAGTAAATTGAGTTTTCATAGTGTAATGGATTGTAGCAGCTTTGACTGACAGGCAGATGGGGGGGTGGGCAGGGGGCAGGGAGGAGGGGGAGGGGGAGGTAGCATAATACTTACAGACACCAGGGATCATGCACAGAGAAAAGCATGAAAGGTTGAGGAAATATGCATGTGAGTGGATGTGGGTGAAAGTGTGTTATGCACAAGAGAGAGAGAGAGACAGAGAGACAGACAGACAGACAGACAGATAGAGAGACAGAGAGTAAGAGAGGTGTCAGGCAATAGGGTGATCATGACCTCATCTATCCAATGGACTGTGCAGGACAAGGAGTACCCAGTCAAAGCCATGATGATCACCAACCTGATGAAAGAGATCGAGAATGTGCAGAACTCCAACCAGGTCGGACATTTTGAGATTAGTTTATGCTTCTATTAAAAATTATGTGACACATTTCAATAATGATCATTAAAAATGTCAAAAATTCCAACCAGGTTAATCATGATTAGGTGGATTACACATGTATTGGTGTCTTATGACACATTTTAAAGGTGATCATTGAGAATGGCCAAAATTCCAGTCAGCAATTAGCTGGTATATATTGAGAATGACCAAAATTCCTGTCAGGTTGATGACAATTAGCTATTGCACACTTCCATTAAAACCTTGTGACACATTTGAATAGTGTGATCATTGACAATGGCCAAATTCCAGTCGGTAATAAACTGGTGTACTCTTCCATTGAAGTCTTGGGACACATTTTATTAAAGAGCATTGAGAGTGGCCAAAATTCCTCTGAGGTTGATCATAATTGGCTGGTGTACTCTTCAAATAAAGTCTTGTGACACATTTTATTAAGGATCATGGAGATTTGCAAAATTCATGACAGGTTGATCAAAATTAGCTGGTGTGCTCTTCCATTAAAGTCTTGTGACAATTTTATTAGTGATTTTTAAAGAATGGCCAAATTTCAGTCAGGCTGATCGTGATTAGCTGGTTTATTCTTCTATTCAAGTCTTATCATACATTTTTAATAGTGATCTTTAAGAATGACCAAATTCTGATCAAGTTAGACATAATTAGCTGGTGTGCGCTTCAATTAAAATATTGTGACACATTTTAATAGAGAGAATTGAAAAATGGGCAGAATTCTGCACAGTGCAGATATACTCAGTTGGTTCTTATTTCCATAAAAATCTTTTGACACGTTTTAAAAATTATCTTCAAAATGTCTAAAAATTCCAATCAGGTTGGGTGTAATTAGACTGCTTTACACTTCCATTAACATCATGCAAGGCGTTTTAACAGATGACTTTGAAAATATCCACAGTTCCAGTCAGACTGGACATAATTAGGTGGGTATGTACTTACAAAAAAAAAAGATTGGCTGGGTCTGTTATTCAGTTGGATGTCCCATAAGATTGGCTGGTCTGTTATTCAGTTGGATGTCCCATCACATACAGGTGATTGTTTATATGCAAATAAAATCATTTAACCATTTAAATGTTATTCACACACACGCATGCTCGCACGCAGGCAGGCAGGCAGACACACACACACACACAAGCGCGCACACAACGCATGCACATACGCACGCACGCATGCATGCATGCAAGCAAATGTGGAGCATGTGATTTAGTAACATACAGATGGTATTTTTAAAGAGTGGAGGATAAAATTATGTGACACATTTTATTAATAATCCCTGAGAATGTCCAAAAATCCCATCAGGTCAAGTAAAATTAGATTGGTTTACACTTTTATTAAAATCATGTGACATGTTTAAATGAAAATCATTGAGAATGTTTGGAGAGGTTTTGCTTTTAATCTTTTTTTAACATATATACCTGGTAGTTTGGAACGTGGTGACAGTCCTGAGATAACCTCTGCTGTTGACGGGACTATAATTTTAATCTTAATCTTAATCTTAATCTTAATCATTGAGAATGTTTAAAATTACCATTGGGTTGGACATAATTGGACTGATTCCAGTAATATCATGTGACACAATCTGATTGTAGTAATTTAGAATGTCCACAATTCCAGTCTGACAGAGCATGCTTTGATATATCTTTCCATTAAAATCATGTGGTTTAGACAAGCTGCTGTGTTGTAATGGAAAAGTATTGCAGGTTATGGGCTGGGAGACTTTGGGTTCAAGTCCCCCGCCAGACCCATATCTTGTGGGGGTTTTTGGGGCACCAATCAAACATTTAAGGTTTATCCATGTACATGATGCATCTCTGAAAGTGTCCCATCACATTGCCTGACCAGCCCTCTGGATGTCGGAATCTTTAGGACCTGATTGACACTAGGATATATGAAGAAAGGAAGCGCTGTCATATAGTGTCTGACCAAACAGAAAATTGATCTCCACAGCATCATCTTCAGCATCCTCATAGATCATCATTACTTTTAAAAAAAAAAAAAAAAAAAGAAAATCCAACTTCTACGCCCTCGGCTACCTGCGTTGGAGGTAGCCTCTGTTTGAAGTCATCACTACTGACAACTTCATGGGAATTGTTGTTGGATGGAGATGGTCTTGCCCTGTATGTCAGGGGTGCTGTTTCACATCAGCTCAAAGACTGAGCTGTTTTTATAATCAGCTGGGTGGAAGGGGGTCTGGCGAAAAGGGGGCGGGGGGGGGGGTGGGTGGGGAGGGGATTAAGAAGTAGCTCAGAACAAGCATCACAGACCACCAGCTAAGTGACTTGACAGTAATCCAGTGTTCCTTCACTGGTGCTGTCTCACGGTGTGTCTGCGGGCCTCGTGGCAGCCTAAATCTGATGCTTCCTGTGGACTGCTGATGGTGAAGCTGTGTGCTCAGTGTGGCTGTGTATATAGGGGAACCAAACTAAGCAGGACTGGAGCAAGGCAACTCAGAGGGCCCAGAGTATGAGACAGAGTGAAAAAAAACTAGAATTACAATGAGCGAAAATCTCGTACACTTTCAATGTGATTAGAGCCCTGCATTATATTTCCTTTTTTGTTTTTTGAAACAAACATGCACACAAAAGAAAAAGATATATATATATCATAATAATTGTACAAAACACAGAAGTCAGACACAATAAGAGAACAAACACGCATTGCCCCCCCCCACCCCCCCCCCCCCCCCCCCCCCAAAAAAAAAAAAAAAATTGGAAAGTCGCAGACACACACACAAACATACATGAATATATGGAGGATATATATGCATAAACTTACACACACACACACACACACACACACACACACACACACACACACACACACACACACACAAATGAGTAACCTCAGAAACTAGGAAAAAAATCAAGGGGTGGCAGGCGCAAGAGGCTGAGAGAGAGAGGGGAAAAAAAAAAAGTTAATGGGTAATTACAACAAAAGTTGGGACCATGTGTACATATATAAGAGTTTTTTTAAAAAAAAAGTCACAATAAAGCTAGGAAATGATAGAGGAATAGGGAAACCAGGTTTTGTCAAATTGATCTGAATCATAGTTCAGAAAGGCTAAGTATTTTTCCAATTTAAATCAGTAGCTTAAGATTGTTAGGAAAACATGGAGGTCTCGATGGTTATTTTGTAGTTTACATTTGTAAACATAAAACTTACATTATAAATCCTGTTGGTGGATGTTCAAGTATAAGGCTGTTTCCAATTCTTAGTTGATACAGCATTGTAACATATGCTTCATCTCGTAGATGTTGAAAGGAATTGTGAACAAACAGAAGTTCTGAGAGTATGAACCATACCAAGCCTCTGTGTGTGTGTGTGTGTGTGTGTGTGTGTGTGTGTGTGTGTGTGTGTGTGTGTGTGTGTACATGCATGCTTATGTGCGTGTACTCTCATGTATGGTTATATGTGTGTGCTGAATGGGAGCGAGGGGGAACTGTGCAGGATGGTGTGTTGGTATGTGAGTGTGTTTGTGTTTGTGCGTATGTATGGATGCCTGTATGTGTGTGTGTGCTGGTGCTCAGGTGTGTTCTTACTTTTATGTTCAGTTCAGCGGTTTATTTAATGTCTTTTCATTGCCAGATGATATTAGACACTGTGATATTAAAAAAAAAAAAAAAAAAAAAAAAAAAAAAAACTCCACACTTACTTATCATCCACATTAGTACTTTCAAAATTACTTTTATGTTGATGTGTTTGTGTTTGAACGCAGGTGGGGATGTATATGCATTAATGCAGATGTGCTGCATATGTGTGTACTACTTGCTCACAGGTAAGAATGTGTGTTTGTTTGTTTATTATACTCTTCATTGTCATCATCATCATCTTGACATTACTTGATCAACAGGAGGACACAGAGGAACTTGAGCACATCATCAACACAGAGCTGGGCAAGTACGACAAGGAGAGAATCCGCGTCACCAATGACATGACCAGAGATGTCACTGAGGTCAGTGCGGTGACTCTGTAGCTCTGGACAGGTTGGCTAGCTCTAGGGACACCAACCATAAAACAGAGAACAGATTCATTTACACTTTTAGTCAGCATGACCGGACAAGTTTGACGAATAACTGCCAAACCCAATCTTTAAATTACAGAGATACAGTGTTTCAGAAACAATGAAAGAGAAGAGAAGAATCTATTTGTGACAGTGAATCACAGTGATATTATGATCTCATTGTTTAAGACAGTGGGAAAGAGAGAATGAAAGAGTGTGTGTCCGTGACGGTACATGACAATGGCACTGTGATCTGCGTGTTTCAGAAAGCAGTGGCTATGATGCATCCTAGTCTGAAGGACATGGCTCTGCAGAACATGGTTATGAAAAAGGTCAGTACAGCTTGCACTGTGTGTGTGTGTGTGTAGACTGGAGAAAGGTAGGAGAAGGGGGAGGGGGTATTTTCCTTTTCATTTCAGTGTAAATAATAATTAGAAGAAAAGTATTCTATGTCGTTCATATATTGTTTTACACCACTTTAGTGTTTCATTTGACTGGTCCCAATTGTCTCTTCTTTCATGCCTTCATGTGCGTAACATTGAAAAGCGGTTAGTAACCCTGGATTGTGTGTGTGTTTGTGTGTTTGTGAGTGTGTGTGTGTGTGTGTGTGTGTGTGTGTGTGTGTGTGTGTGTGTGTGTTTTGACTGGTCCCAATTGTTCTTCTTTCATACCTTCATGTGTGTAACATTGAAAAGCAGTTAGTAACCCTGGATTGTGTGTGTGTGTTTGTGAGTGTGTGTGTGTGTGTGTGTGTGTGTGTGTGTGTGTGTGTGTGTGTGTGTGTGTGTGTGTGTGTGCGCACATACGCATGCGCATGCATGTGTGTATGTGTGTGTGCATGTGCATGTGTCCATGTGTGTGCAAAGGATTTCCATATTTCTTTTCCTTGTGTGTTCAGATGTTCTTTTTCAGCTGTTTAAGATTTCTCTTAATGACCGGCATTGTTATTTTATACATATTCAAGTTCTTGTTTTACTTTCACTATGCCATCAGTTTTTTTTCTCTTATTAGAATAAACTGGAATGAGTCTGACAGTGAATGAGGTCAGTCAGTCAGTCAAAGTCAGTCAGTGTCTGTGTGTGTGTTTGTGTGCAAGTGCTTACATGTGTGTGTGTGTGTGTGTGTGTGTGTGTGTGTGTGTGTGTGTGTGTTTGTGTGTGTGTGTGTGTACATGCGTGTGTGTGTGTGTGTGTGTGTGTGTGTGTGTGTGTGTGTGTGTGTGTGTGCACAGATTGTGCGCTCATGTGTGTGTGTGGTTTTCAACAAAACAAGGTTGTTTTCCTTATTGTATTTGATCTATGATGGCATATTGTTCCATGTTGGTGCCCTCAGGAGATTGAGTTCCATACGAAAGAGCAAGTGTCACTGCGAGAGAGCACCAATGCACTGGAGAAAGAAGTAGACCAGTTGCTACGACATCCCCAAACCAACATCCGACTGCAGATGTTTCCTGAGTTCTTCCCTAGCAGGACAAAGTGAGTGCCAGTTCTGTGTGCATGTGCATGTGTGTGTGTGTGTGTGTGTGTGTGTGTGTGTGTGTGTGTGTGTGTGTGTGTGTGTGTGTGTGTGTGTGTGTGTGTGTGTGTGTGTGTGTGTGTGTGTGCATGCCACATGTGTGTGTGTGTGTGTGTGTGTGTGTGTGTGTGTGTGTGTGAATGTTTAGGGGATTGCTGTTTGCATAACTGTATGCCAGTGTTAAAAATCTTACTGATGGCATAATTGAAAACATCAATCAACAGTGCGTGTAATTATTTCCTGATTAAACAAATTACTGGAAAAATAATATTCTTCAAATCAACAATGAGACATGGACAAAGAGGAAAACAGTGGAATTTCCTGCTTTCTGGTTGATGGGATCTTTGTGCAACATTTTACAACATTTTGGATATTGTTCAAGTAGGTGTTCTATGTTTGTTTCGTAAATCTTGTCTGTCCAGTGACATCAGAGAGACAGAGCTCTTTTCTCATATGATTTCCCCACATTTTGCACACAAGGTCACTGAAAGTATGATCAGTATGGAAGTTGACCATAAAAATATAGCCACCGTAGAATCAAAACTAGTTTTTCATTTTCAGTACTGTTTCGATGGAGTTTTTCCACGAGACCCATTCTCCTTTTGTGCATACAGCTGGTAAAATTCTGTCAAATGTCGGGTTGCCAAGATTATTGAGACCCACCATCTTTGATCAGTTTCTGTCTTCAGCCAATGTAAAGTGCTGAAACAGAAGAAAAGCAGTGAACCCGACAGCAACCCACCAAAGCTGAAGTCAAAGAAAGCAACCTCGAGGGGAAAGGAAATCTTGAACACGGCAGGGAACAGTAAACAGGAAATAACGAATAAGTGGGATAACTTTTGCTCCCGTGATGAGTTAATTACATACCCATAACTGCAAACAAATGCTGCTTACGGCACCAAATCACCTAGCAGGGGATGTCTCCTTGTGCGCTCTGTGCACTCTGTGTGTCCTAGGCAATTTGGTATTGTTAGCAGCATTTCTTTGGAATTATGGGCATGTAATTATCTCATCGTGGGAACAAGATTTACCCTCCTTGTTTGTTATAACCTTGAGGAAACAAACATATCTTCCAAAGTATGAGGAGGTGTGGGTACTGGCTCATCATAAAATCAGCAAGTCTTGTGCGCACAGCGCCTATTCTGGCAGTTCTGACATCCTGTGCCCCTGTCAAATGAAGATTCACCAAGACAGAATTTCTGCAGAGAAGGTAGCTGCTATGAGATGAGTGTGCAGGATTTACACAGACATTTGTCTCTTTGTTGGTTGGTTGACTGGTTTGTTTATTGTTCACACTGAAAAGTCTGCATATTAGCATATTCACCATGGGCACTTCTCAACAAGTCAGATCACATAAACCAGATAGATGTTTAATTTCAATGGAACACACTCTCCTTTTTTTTTTTAATGTACCAATTTAAAACACAGTCCTTTAGATTAGGATTGTGGTAAATAGATGTACAGAGATGAGAAAGGTCAGATTCATGTTATGCGTGTTTCAGATGCACTCCAGACATGGATGTTGTTTTGGACATTCCGACCCAGCAGTGGCTGCCAATATGAGGTGCCTCGTGCCACCTCGGCAGCTCTTCAAGACAGCTTTTTTTTTTGCTGACTAGGTCACATGGTGTTGAATGTCTTAAGACCATGTCTGTGTATCGAACAGTCAGCCATGGAGCCTGGTGAAGTAGTGAATATGACTGTGCATGTGTCAGTATGTTAGAATGTCTTTCATGTTGAATGCAGGTGTCAAAAACAAAGTATCGTGTACTATTATCAAGAGGAAAATTAGTGTGAACATCTTTAAGTTTTTCATACTTTTCATTTTTTTTGTTTTGTTGTCTCATTTTCTGTGTCCTCCTTCGCCCTTGCCCCCCTCCCCATCCCCACTCCCTCTCCCCTCCCCCGTACTCCACCTCTACTTCTCCTTCTCACCTATCCTATCTTCCTGTCCCATCTCTCCCTCCGTGGCATTGTTCCTGCGCTGTGCGTTTGGCCAACCCCAGATACAGCCACAGTCGGTGTTTCCTGCCGCAGAATTTTCTGCATCCACTCGGACAACTTGATATAATTCAACAACTTGGTATAATTTGAACAACTTTGTGTCATGAACAGTTCGATGCCATTTAAACAACTTGGTGTCATGCGAACAGTATGACGTCATCATCCGTTTGGCATCATTTGACCACATTAGTGTCATTTGAACAGCTTGGAGTGCTTTACTTCAATTCTGTTTCCAGCTGAAAGACCCGGAATCCGCAATGTGACCTAATCACCAACTGCTTTGGCCATATCTGCTGTGTGTCCATTTCTTGTGTCCTTGCCTTCTGAACACCTTTTCTTTACTCATTTATGGTATTAATGCGCTGGCTATTATGTTTTTGTTTCATTTTGTTTTTTTGAATGGGCTGAAAGTCAAAGTCATCAACACCACAAACGGAGTATTAAATAGCCAAAATATGGAATTAATTTGTAAATATCAGAATTGCATTCTTAAAACAGAGTATGAAGTTTTAGAATGACATTGATTTTTTGTGAAGGGCATGATTGTTTTTTCTTGTCACACGTTCAGATGTTACCTTTCTGATAATTTTCTGTTCTTCTTGTCAGTTAGAACTTCTTCAGTGTTTAGTGTTTCTTTGAAGCTTTAGATATTACTGTTTAGTTAATGATCAGTTCTTTACACTAATAACAGTTTTTGTCAGAAAAAGGCACACAGGAAAATATTGACAATTGTTTTGTTTTAAATTTGTTTGTTGTTTAATGCCAGTTCATCTCTGTTCTGTGACTCATTTTTTCTTTACAGTCCTCTTTTGTTTTCTTTCTTTTCTTTTGTAACTTTCGATGTGCGTTATTTCCAGGCTGACTTTGTGTCAACTTAGTCTGCTCCTTTGAATAATTTGAAATATGCAATTTGTGAAATACCTCATTGATTTCATTTGATGGATGTTTTGAACCCGTGTAATTTGATTTCATGTTCATGCATCATATTAATTTATTTGAATGTCTGCAATCATTTACTTTCATATGAAACAGAATTGAAACTTCGTTGAATATCATTTATCATAGAAACTGTTGCTTTTTTTTTGTTTGTTTGTTGTTGTCAAGCCTACCATTAGAAATACTGCTGAATTGTTGACCAGTTGAAGCTTTTGAACACCATCTATCTAGAAAACACTGCTGCACTGTTGGCTGTATAAACGTTTTGAAAATAATCTGTTTAGAAAACACTGCTGAATTGTTGACCGCATTAAGCCTCTGAACATATTCTGTCTGAAAAAAAAAACACTGCTGAATTGTTGACAGCATTTATCATCTGAAAATGTCCAGACAACACTGCTGAACTGCCGACAGCATTAACCCTCTAAACACTCTGTACTCACAAACTACTTCTGAACTGTTGAAAGCATTAACCATCTCAACACCATATGTCCTGAAACCGTTGCTGCAAACTTTAGAGCTTTAATCCTTTCATCATGTCCTGATTTTTCATTCATTAAATCTTTGACCTTTTCATAAGTCGCTGTTTATCAATGCCGCTCAGTCCCTTGTGGCATTGAGCTTTTTATTGCAAGCTGTATGGGAAATGTTGATTTCTTCACAAATGTCATGACTTTTTTTTTTTTTTAACTCAGCAGCTCTGTTCTAACGTTTTCATTCTCAGCTGTGTAATACCATGTGCAGAGTTATCCATCTGATTCCTAAATATTCTCTGATGACTCGAAGCATAAGCTAAATGACCTGGAGTATATGCCAATTGATTAGTGCTTGCCTATTAGACTCATATGCCGCCGAGTTCATGGCAAAATTATCACTGGATTTCACAGAAGCATCTACTGAGCTCTTTAAAGCTCATAGCTTCCAATGTTAATTGTACAGAAGCGACAATGACCATTGCTTCTGGAGGAACAGTTATAGCTGAGTCTGGAGGAATGTGACAACAACTATCAGAGTTGTGAGTTACAGTTTTCATAGAATCAAATTACATTTTTAAATACTGAGTTTCACTTCCATTACACAAATAGGTTTTCTGTAGGCATTCCAATGTGTGTCATTTGAGGCAGAATGTTTTTTATAGTAGTGTTTGGCATGAGTACAGTATTCCACATTGGTTGTCTGTGCTGATTTGGGACTTTACAATCATGATTCAGAGTATTGTAAGATAAGAAACTGAATTTTGTACTGCACTGTATATATCCTGGTTGTTATTTACACATTTTCTTGATTTAAAGTATTACAGCATTATGTACAATATTTTGTGTTGTGCTGTATATATCCTCAGTGTTATTCGAAAATGTCTAATGATCACATCAAATTTTTGGTTCAGTCTTAGACAAGTTTGCACAATTCGCTGCAAAATTTGTGACAACTATTGCCTGAAGGAAACTTGTGCTTTGTGTTCCTGATGAATGAGTGTCAAGTGTGAACATTTGAAAAGACATGTTTCTCTTCATAGTTTTATTTGTTTATGAATGAATTTCTTATCTTAATGTTTTAGAGTAATCTCTGTTTTAGAGTAATCTCTCTTTCTCTCTCTCTTCTCCGTCTCACACACACACACACACACACACACACACTCACACTCACACACACACACACACACACACACACACACAAAGCAAAACAAAAAAAATGTTTATTATTTTCAGTGTTGTTATTTGATTAGCATGATGTTCGACTGAATGATTGATGGTTTAAGAATTTTTTGTTTGTTTGTTTGTTTGTAATCTCTTTTTTTTCCGTTAATGTCACAGTAAACTGTGTTCAAATAAGAACACGTGTGCTGATTGGACTGATTTATTTGTGTCTGTTTCTTGCTCCCTCTTGCTTTCAGTAACTTGTATGCATCACAAACTCACATTCATATTTTTGACCAAAGAAAATCATTATTTGGAACTTAATTTCAAGATGTTCACACACACACACACACACACACACACACACACACACACACACACACACACACATATAATGTAACCAATGTTAAATGTACAATAACTATATTCTCCTGTTTTGAAAGTGTAGGTCATTAACAACACTGACAGAAAAAAAGATGAAACATACTTAAGAGAACTAGTACATCCTCAAACCCCAAATATACAAATGCAGCAAAAACAATAATCAAATATCATCTAACTGTTTAACGAAAAAGGCACAATAGTCTAACAATTTTGGCAACCAACATACAGATTTGTCGTTTGCAAGATCTGTTTTACTAATTGTGACTTTGAGTTTTTTCATCAATTAAGCTCACACAGATTTCTTCAGAAATTAACCCAGTTTATCATACCTCTCAGAGTTTATGAAGAATGTAAATAAGAAAAATATGCATGTATATATACACACAGTTAATTAAGGCATGTGCGTGTGTGTGTGTGTGTGTGTGTGTGTGTGCATGCACGTCTGTGTGTATATGTGTGTTGGGATGGAATTGGACTGGCCAGCACTTTCGGCTCAGCCTACTGCTTTTGGCTTAGCTTGCTCTAACCAACCCTAACAATGTCAACAGTTTAGCTATCAAGACATTAATTGTCGGTTGTTGACAGTTTTGGGGGGTTGTTTTTTTATGATACAATCTTTTCTAAAGGTTGTGGCCCTTTTTTTTTTCCCTGTATGAATACCACTGCCCTGAAAAAGTCCTGTGTGGTCAGCTAGTCTGTTTATCTAAAAACACTAACTCTTCTAGTTGCAAAGTGAAACGACTGCAGGCGGAAATCTAAACATTCAACGCCTTCTTCCTTGCGCTGAACACAGAAGCAATCTAAAGCGATCAAAGCTAAGTGCATTTTCGTTTTTTTTTTTGTTTGTTTCACCTGAGCAAGACCTAAGAGGTCGAAACGCGTTGTGTTTTGTCTTGTGACTCATTTGTCCACGTTTCTCTGGGCGGTTCGCTGACATTTATTTAAGATTTCACTAACTCTTCATTTGCATGTTTGAATGAACCACACAGAGATTATCTCGCTTAGTTACTTATGTATGTGTGTGTTTGTGCGGTATATGTGCATGTTTGGGTCTATGTGTACAGTCACACTAATATTACCTGTTTTTTTATCTGTATCTGTCTCTGTGTTCTGTTTAGCAAGCTTCGAGATCAAAACGTGAAGCCAGTCTTAAATGAATGTCAACTTGTGCCTGTGCATCAGAATTTCTTCTGCTGAGGTAGTCTGTCTCCACGTTTCCTTTCTGGGACAGAGAAGGTGGGGGCAGGATTGAATGGAGAGAGTACAAGGGAGGCGGAGGGGGGAGGAAGGGGGAAAAGGCAGGTGGGGTCATTTGATTGTTCTGTGTGCCTCTTAATCAACTGTCGGGTGAGATGGTACCACCAGTATTTATTGGCCTGAAGCTTTAATTCAAAGTTGTTGCACTTCATGAACAAAAGTTCTGGTACTGATCTTTTTTCTCTTAGTGTGTATGTGTGTGTGTGTGTGTGTGTGTGTGTGTGTGTGTGATGCGAGTGTGTGTGTGTGTGTGTGTACGCATGCGCGCACATGCACTTATAAAATGGGCAGTTTTGGTTCATGAACTGTCACAAAGTACAACCATTGTTTTCTTTTCTTTTCTTTTCTGTCTTTGTTGTTGTTGCTTTTTTGTACACACACTTTTTTCTGAGCTTTCATTTTTGCTCACAGATCCAATCGTATTTCAACCATCAGAAATATTTTCAAAACGATGTACACCTTCTCAAATAGTGATTTGTGAAATTTAAAAAATCAGTAAAGAGTAAAGAAAATTTTTCAAATTTTCATGGAGCATTTGTGTTTTGCTTATATGAAAGGATTTAGTACCAAAATTGCATTTACAAAGTTTGGCTTCTCTCTGTGAACAAAAGTACAGGTAAAACATTTTAAAAAATCTGGGAAACGAACTTGGGCTTTGAAAGCGAGCGTTCAATATATATATATATATAGAGAGAGAGTTTGTAATTTTTTTTCCTTTTTATCACAAAAGCTTTTTTGGTGCAAACTTTCTTTCAAAAATCAACGGTTTGATCCCATTAATCAAAGGAATTATTACCCTTGAATAAAGTAAGTTGCTTTGATACAGTGAATGAAGTGCATCAATTTTTAATTACTGGTTTGTGTGAATATCTAAACAACATCCAGAATTGTGCTTTTTTTTTTCCCCTGAAATGTTTCGGACATGTACTTTCTAGTAAACTGTATCCGTCAGGGAAAGACAAATGATTACAGACAAAGGCTGATTGATTTGTCTTTTTTTACTCTCTGCTTCGCTACTCTGTTTGCCTTCTTACTGAAGTGAATTCCACAGTGAGAAGGAATCCTACAGAAAGAGATTCTCATACTTTTGATAGTAGAAGGATGTATAAAGGATTCATATTCATTATTTAATCTTGTCTTGCACTGAAGATTGTTTTACTTGCAGAATTAAAGTTCACTTTGAATCGATACAAAAAGGACCTAACACACAACCTCAGAAAAGTGAAGCAGATAACAGAAAGTCATTAAAATGGATGGGGTTTTTTTTTTCACAAAGGTAATAATAATTTTTGTCTTTTTAAGACAGAATATAGCTTGACTGTTAAAAAGAATGATTTTTTTTTCCAAAGGTAGTAAGATTTTTGTAGTTTTTAAAGACAGAATAACAAATGCCCCATCTGCTTAGGATTATTAAAGATAAGGATTTTGCATATAATCTCTTACTGTTACACCATTATTTATCATTTTCAAATTTTTATAATGGTGAGTATTAATATCAGAAGTTGCCCTTTGAAGTTCCCATGGGGGACTGGGAGATGACAGAAGTTTGGCTTTCGTAATTTCCTTGTGTTTAACTTCTGACTTGTGGAATAAACTGCGCACAGAAATCCTGACAGTTGTAAGCAAGCAGATGAATGCTGTCCTTCTTTGCAAGTCAATGTCAGATACCAAACTAACTTTTGTTCAGCATAGCTGTCCCTTGATAAAATCCGTAGGATATACTTTGCAACTGAAAGCTGTCGATGCTCATCTAATGGTAATGGTACTATTTCACAGTGTGTTCCTGAAGATGACACATGGTATGGCATGCATATAGCCAGTTTGAAAGCCATACTGTCCAACCTTTGCACTTTTTTGTGCAAACTGTTGGGAACACTCAAGGGTGCTTCCTGTCTGTAAATGAGTCTACGGAGTGTACCAGCAATAATGACAGGCAATTCAATATGACAGCATCTTGGTCCCAATTTCCTTTCTATTTAACTTTCAGAATTTTTTTTTTTTTTCTGGCTTAAAAAAAAAAAAAAGAGTTTTGAATAAGATAGTTTCACAATATTTTTGAAATGATCCATACTCCAATAAATTTCATCGTTGGTTTATATTCTCGAGATTTGTCATTTATTCAAAAAGCAGGTAATAATAATGGATCTGGACCATTATCAAAAAGTACAGGATTTTTTTTTTCCTAACAAAAGTGTAAGTCCAATATCCATCGTATAATTATTGAGTTATAAGTCCCAGCTGATACAAGTTTGTAAAATAGTTTTCTGTCTTTGAGGAAATTTCCTTCTCATAGTAACTTTCATCCAAATGTATACATCACCTGCATATTGTATAAGCACATTATTCAACACCGATTATGGTAAATCATGCAGAAAATATTAAAGAAATGAGGAGCAATGACTGACCTTTCAGGGAACCATTATTTATTATTGTGGAATGGGAGTTGCCTTATTTTGCTTACACACTCCTTTCAAGTGAAAAAAAAAATGATATAGTCATAGATGTTTCCAGATAGACTGATACTTTATCATTTGTAAGTGCTTTATTATGGAAGACGTGATTAGTAGCTTTCCTTGTGTCTAAATGCGTGTGTGCATGCGTACATTGTGTTAATGTGTGTGTGTTAATGTGTGTGTGTGTGTGTGTGTGTGTGTGTGTGTGTGTGTGTGTGTGTGTGTGCCATTATCATGTTCGTTTTTACCTACTGCTTAAACTCATGTGTTTAAACTTTACCAAGCTTCTTTGGTCACTCTAAATCCAAACACTCAATAAAATCATCACATTTCTTGAACTATGAAACATTTTCTTATGAAAACTTTGGGTGATCGTCAAAAACTCGTTTATCTCTCTGTCAGCCAATTTTTGGTCTAAGTGCATCAAAGGAGAAAGAATTGAGTACGGGATGAAAGCAGACCTTATCGCTTTTAAAGGTATAAATTCTTTTAGACTCTTTGATGAGTATGGGTACTCCACATCCTGAATCATCAGAAGAGGGACACAAACACCGTGAAAAACACTCAGGAAAGTCCATGTAAATTGTTTGGGTCATGGGCAAAACCTGCAGAGTCAGGTGTACATAGTCAAAAGTCTCATCTAGTACTGGTTAAACAGACAAACAGGAAAAAGAAAGGGAGGATGGAAATCAGGATGAAGAGAGGCAGAGTTAAAGTAAGTAAGAGCTTGACACCAAGTCGCAGTGGAGAGGAAGTAGGAAGGAGTATGGGAGATTGGTGGGGGGACTGAAGATGAAGAGGGAGGCAATGAGAGAACTTTGTTAGTTGTTCCAAAGGCTTAAGAGAATTTTCTTGATTGTTCTATCAGACGATAGCGAGTTGCTTTCCTTTGGATTGACCAGTCTCTAAAACATTTTATTCCCACAAAGAATTTGATGATAGTTTATTATCATTAAGTTAAGTAATTTGATGATAGTTTATTATCATTGTGTTAAGTGTCAACACAATCAAAGGTTAGTCTAACAACAAAGGGTTTAAGTCAGTCAATATGTATGTGTGCATGTGACCGAGTAAGTGTGGACGAGTATTTGAGTGCGTTCATGCATAAACGCATATTTATTTGAGAATGTGTTTGTGTGTGTGTATGTGTGTGTGTGCATGTGTGTGTGTGTGTGTGTGTGTGTGTGTGTGTGTGTTGAGTGTGTAACTTTTGTGTGTTTAACCACATGTCAGTGTGATGCATATTTATGTGTGTTTACATGCGCACACATTTGAACTCGACTGCAATATATAGGAAAAACATGCCAAAGGTCTTACAGCCTTCGATGATAGTTGTATCAACAAATTTCTGTCCATACCCTCACAAGCCCACACACAAAAGGCTTCCAAGTTATACCTTTAATCATCTCTCCCACATGTTTTTAATTGTCAACAAAGCCATGTCAAGCCCACATAACTCTCAACAACATCAAAACTCAACACTAACACCAGCCAACAATGAAATGATGTATCAGTAATGAAAATGAGATACTCTCTTCTTATAAAAATCTGGTGATAAAATATTTAACAAAATAATTTTCAGATACAAAATGGATACAATTGCAACTATCTCGTTACATTCCATGTTGCTTTTTTTTTTTGCTGACAGAACCTATTTCTAAATGTCATTCCGCCCACTGACAAATTGTCTTTTTGAAAGAAAAAAAGAACAAGTATTTGAAATATACTGAAAATGATTTGTTTTCAGCTTCGATTTGGAAAACATTAAAGCCATTTTTCTTACAGAAGATTCAGAGTCAAAAATTGGTATCTTGTACGACCTTTGACCTACAGGAAACCACAATAGCCACACATATGAGCACATGCAACAGACACTCTCTCTGTTGTTGTTTTCTGTCTTCATAGCCTTATAAGTTCGATTCAGATTGTTCTCAGCTCTGCCATCCGTGAAAGACCTTATTACGGCTGGCCTTTCAAGTTTAAAAGACAGAAGCACATGTTATCCAAAGAATACAAAATATTGCAAATCACTTTCCCACCATGTCCAAAGCCTGACAGCATCTCACACATAGACTCCTACACTGAAATCTTAGGTCGTACTCACTGTGCAAAAATAATTACACACATACACGCACACACATAAGCACGCACGTGTGCATGCGCACATGCACACACATTTCCACTGACAGACACGCAGATAAGAAATTTTCTTTTTTTCCAGTCATTTTCACCTTACATTTTTTTCACCATATGCATAACTTTCCACCGAAAACTACAGCGACTTCTGAGAAAAGCTCGAATCATGGCATGGAGTGATGTCAGAACAGCAGAGAAAATTGTGTGGAATGCTATGACAACAGACATCTTGTCTCTGCCATCAGTTTTAGAGTGTCGGTCACAAACTCTTCCACCATCATTGCCTTTGCAGAATGACAGCCATACATGTTTTGGCTAGTAGTCTTCTTCATGGTACCAGCAACAAACTCCAAACATTCAAGCAATCTTCTAGGTATCCTTCAGAAATTCCACACATTTCTTTTCAGCAATAAGAGTATTATCCACAAAGCTCAAATGTTCTTTCCAGCAATTTTACAGGTCCCAACCACAAACTCCAAACCTTCCTGTCCTGCAGTCTTAAGGTTATCAACCACACACACTAAACATTCGTTTTCAGTAGTCATCAGGGTATCAGCCACAAACTCCAAACAGTTATTCCAGCAAACTTTCAGGGTTGCCATTGTATGGATCCCAATGTTAGGAAGACACAGAGAGACGTAATGCAGAATAGTGGGCAAAGAACTGACAGAATACAGCTATACTAGTAGGAATGAAGACCCAAGGAGGCATGGTGCAAAACAATGGACAAACAGATAAAACACACCCTGTACCTTCAGGAATGAAGACATAGGAAGATTTCGTACCAAACGGTGGATAAAGAGCAAAGAAAACCAAGCTGTACCTGGGAAAACTGGCATGATAGCACACAATGACAGCAGTGACGACCTCTCGTGGCTCTCATTTCTTTACCAAACATACACCGAGGATGACACTGAACTAAAATCTTCCTTTCAACACCTCGGTGTCAGTTCCTCTCTACAAGATCCCCAATCTTCTACTGTCTAAAACCTCTACATCTGGCATGCATTCGTCTCTGACAACTATCTTCATAACGCCAGTTTGTTCTGACAATCTTTACCAGTCACATCAAATACTCAGTGATCATGGGGGTAAAAAATCTAAATCAATCATGCTGGCTAATCTACATGAGGTCTCTCTGTCTGAACCAGAAATCTTCCCTCCAACTGCTATTTTGTAAATATTCCAAACTGCGAAAAAGGATTTCTGTGAATTTTTGAAGCATATTAACTTACTGTGGGTAGTCACTTTTGACGTCTCTTAGAAGTGGATGGTCAAAGCCAGGCAGCTGACCTGGAGAAAGAAGCATAGTAGTAGAATACACTGAAATGACCTTGGCTCATTAAATTGAGCAATTTGTTAACCAGTAAATCAAATTTTGTTCCATCTTACCAACTGGATTAACACACTTTCATTATTATTGAATTTGTTCAATACTGTGTAATAGCTATATGTTTTCTTGAAAGCTCAGCCTGACAATCCACTGTCATGATTGTTTACATATTTTTATTATTTTCCATATCCAAACAGTGGGATAGAAGTATGTAAATATAGTTCACTCTTGTGCACTAGAACTCATGAACTGGAAAAAAAAAAAAAAAAAAGCAACAGATCTAAATGATCATGGCAAAGATACTTCAGACAAAAACTAACAGTACTGTATGTGGGTGCCATTATTTCAACAAAAGAAAGAAAAGGACAGCTATCTGCTCTAAAGCATAGATGTTTGGTCACTACACATCGGAGTTTGTTTACAAGAGAACTGGGAACATTGCACAAGCCCTGAAAAGGCCCTCTGCAGTCAGCTGGGCTATGATTAAACGTTGTAAATACAGTTGTAAAGACGAACACAACCCATTACGTTTTTTTACACGCAACACAAAAATGCATGTGCATGAACCCATTCTAGAGCTAGATCTAAGACACAAGGTGCTGTGTAAGACATGTTGTGACATCCACTGCTGAGTATGACCATGGTTCACACAAGGAAATACAATCCCCACACACCATCTACACACATTGTCATGACTCTAAGTAACATTGTCAAAGCAGTTTGCAATTCACTACACTTCACTTAAATGAATAAGGGAAAAAGAAAGTTGTTTCCTCTTGGTTATATTCTAAAGAAAAAGAGTGGAGGAGCATTGAGGCCACATGGACAGGAATAAGAATGAAAGAAGAGCGGGTGAAAGGTGCTGCTAATAACTTCCAACTCTTAATAGGTCAGTATGTGAACTACTTTACTTGATAACTACGTGAACTACCTTACTTGATAACTACATAATAAATTGCTGTAGCCATCTAAAACATACCCACTTGAAACCATCACAATGGTGCAAACAACATACTAAGAATGAGCATGTGCATAACCAGAGACATACAATGCTCGGAAATGTCATGATTGAAAACATCTGATGGCATGAACCGAGACACATCCAGTGGTGACATCCAACACTTGAAGCCGTTTTCGATGCACATTCTGTAGCACTGGTCGGTTAGTTATATCTATTTTCCAAGCCACTGTCTGTCTGATTTTCGTGAGGGACAATTAACTCATTTTTGGTTGAACAGAAAGGAATATGAACAGTTCATCATCTTTTGTTCACATTCATGAACTGAAATTGCTCCAACTGAATGAAATATGTAAAACCATTCCTTAATCATCAATCACATGACATGCATACACATCCCCAAGTCAGGCTTCTGATGGAAAGCAGACAGGAAGAAGATGAAATGCCACCCAAGAGAAAGCAAAGTGCCAAAATGCATTCAACGTCCAGCAAGAAACAAACAAAACAAAAATCATGAAGCCTGCGATGGAATGAAGCCAATGGTTGGCAGGACAACATGGATTAGCATCCAATGTCTTCCATAAGTCTCTGCTTATGGCTACGTGTGCCTTTCTTATTCTTCCACCGAGGATACAGTATCAGATAGTTAACAATGCTGAGGCATTATTCTGCGCTCCAAAATACTAGCACATGATGTCACCAACACAAACTCTTTGTGAAGACAGCAGTCTTCTTTGTCATTAAGAAAATGCCATCAGCCCACCTTGTCCCCTTCTCCATGTCACAAACCTCCTGACCAATCCTTCATTCATGCTCTCCCCTTTCCTCCTATCACAACATATTTAAAACAAACAAACAGAAACTACAACAACCAAAAAAACGAAAGAAACTAGAACCCTCCCTGAAGTATCAGCTCCATTTGTGGGTCTTTGCATGAAATTTTTTTTTTTTTTTTTTTTTTCACTTCAGACAGAATAATTCTTCACTGCTAGCATCTTGTTCATACTTTTGGCACCTTCACTTACCATTTGAACACAAGCATCTCAATGTAGATTTGTAATCCAGTTTAGGATCATTCCTTACAAAGTTGTGTCAAGCACTGCCAAAATTTGTCCTAGATCCACTCCACAGTGAAGTATACTGAGGATAGTCCTCTATAATTGGTAGGTGTCGATCTAAGGATGTAAGTAAAACATTATCAGGCCAAAGGATGAAGGGAATAAGATTATTACTCCAATGACATATAATGGAAAATATAACATTCCAGATCTTGAAAACTGGTGTCTCTGAGACAGTTTTTTTTTATACACACACACACACACACACACACACACACACACACACACACTGAAAGACCTGAAAGACTGATTTACATGATAAACAAGGTGTGTACTTGCAAGAGAGTACTCAGAGCAAAATGAAAATAGTTTCTCAGTCTGGGAGATGTTTTATGTGTAAAAAGTTTCCTTCAGCATCTACATGAAATATTGTTATGTCGTTTTTCCACCACAGCATGTGTTCAACATTGTAACATACCAATGAGAAATACAAAGAGGATGCTAGGAATGAAAAAAGAAAGAAAGAAAGAAAGAAATGTATGCATGTTTACGAAGGGTTAGCTTTTTCAGTGCTCGGTCAAGATCTGCGCATTTCTGTTTTAAAAATCTGTAGTTTCTCCAACCCCATCATCGTTCTCTCCCTGTGCCCCCTCCGCCTTCCCCTCCACCCACGGCTACAACCCCCTCCCTGCCTCCACTCCATTCTTCCATCTCATCTCATCCCCTCCAAATGCTCACCACACAAACTTGATTAGAGTGCATTTAAAACTCAAATCTTGTCATAGAAATAGTGCTGCAGGCTGAAAAAGAATGCCAACAAAAACAATAACAAAAAGTACACACACACGCACACACACATGCACACACACACACACACACACACACACACACACACACACACACACACACACACACACAAAAGTAGTATGTACCAAATAGTACAGATCAAAGGAACATTTGGATGCTCTGATAGTATTTCTTGTTTCAATCTCAACTGTTACACAGCAATTAACACATCAAAAGAAACAATTGATTCTGACAGGTCAATCTCTTGTCACTCTACACAAAAAAACAAGATGGCTCCAGCAGGCAAATGCCAATACAGTGCACCTCACTTCTTGTATAGAATTTTGTTTTGAAACAAGTGTGTGTGCGCGTGCATGCATGTCTGTGCATGCATGCATGTGTGCGTGTCTGTGTGTATGTCTGTGTTTCTGTGTGTTTTATGTTCTTGTGTCTGGCCTAGCACTAGATGGTTGCATTTCTTTCTGCACAGATAATGTTGCAGTTGGTCTGAGTGACCTGTTCTTGATGTCAGTAACTCATCAGCAGTGCTCCTCTGGGAAGAAGGGACACCTGACCAAGGTGATGGTGATCACTTCATCAGTCTCATCATCACACGACTGTAGCGTTTCAGATGGATGTTATTTTTCAAGTCACATCATCTCAATTCACATAAAAAAAAACAGTGCCTAAAAATAGTCAACATGTTATAAGTCACACCACCACACAAAGAAACAATGCCCGAACAGCACAGAGCAGCTGGCCCCTCCCCTAGCTAGCTGTCTCCAGGCGGGTCACCTCCAGGTTCTTCAGCCTATAAATCCACTCGCTGGCCCATCAGTGGAATGGCCTTCATCTCTGACTTCATACACAGGAATTCCCCGGTGACGGTGGTGATGGCCACACAGAACGCGTTGATCAATCCACCACCAGAAGGTTTGCGGCACATGGCCAGTCACCACCCAGCTGATGACGAAGTGGCCCAAGTGAACCGTGGCTGCAAAGTCCAGGCACTGTTTGGTCCGCCCCACCACGTACAAGAGGATGAAGGCACTGTGAAAAAGGTTTGTCACACACTATGATAGTACCACAGCAGGTGGCATGGGTGTTGTGTACCATATCCTGTCTGTGCAGAGAAACACTGCATGTTTATATAAACAATAAGTGATGGAAAACTGCTGTTGGTCACTCTGATTCATTTCTGTTAGTCCTGTTCCTCTCCCACTGATAAAAAGAAGGGAAAAAAAGAGCAGGGAGTAGAGTAGTTGGGGTGGGGGTGGGGGTGGGGAGTGAAAATTACCTTTCTGGTGAAAAAAGAAAACACTTTACAAATATGTGTACAATTAAACACGCACAAATGCATCATAATAATGTCTGAACAAGCAGCTATTTACTGTAAAACTTTGTATCATCTTTGTGTGAGAGAGTGTGTGTGTGTGTGTGTGTGTGTGTGTGTGTGTGTGTGTGTGTGTGTGTGTGTGTGTGTGTGTGTGTGTGTGTGTTTCCATGTTCCTTTGTATACATGTGACACACAATGAAAAACAAATGAAACATTAGAAAATGTAAAAAAGAAAAAAAGAAAAAGTTCAACAAAACTTAATTTTAGGTCATCCTTCATCTGTCACTCACCACGTAAAACTGTTGAGAGCATATGCAATGAGGTTGGTCCTTCCAGAATCTTCATACAAGCCAAGATCCTGAAAACAAGTCAAACATCACCACTTCAGATACCCTCTTTTTCATCCTCCTATATTAGGCATTCCAGCAGGGTAAGTCACAGTGAGGGCAAGTCACAGACAGATGCTGTGAGGATAAGTCACTATGAAGAGAAGTCAGTGAATAGTGCTGTGACAGTAAATTACAACGTCTTTGATAATTACCCAGAGATATTGTGATGATGGAAGGAGAGAAGAAGAAGAAGAAGAAGAAGACCAAGCTCTAAGCGCTTTACAATCCACACTGTTTGCACAACAGGCTGCCTGCCTGGGTAGTGCCGACTGAACAGCTGCCAGCTGGTGCTTCATTCAGACATTTCCCTGTGATGTGAAGGTAAGTCACTGAGACTAGATGCTGTGTGGGTAAATCATTGAGCTATATTTGAGAACATCAACCAAAAATCCATAGCCAGAATAGCTCAGTGGTAGAGCACTGGACTCGTATCTTGGTGATCCTGGGGTTGCGGGTTCAAATCTCCATCGGGCCGTTTCGGTACAGGGGGATTTTTCCCTCAGAGTTAACATTGGTTCTAACTCATTTCCCATGCGGTCCTTCAAATGAGATTATAAACTGAGCTTCCGTGAGTGAACGCATGCAAAACATCTTGCACACACGTAAAATCCCATCACCAACTTTCGGAAGAGAAGACCAGTTTGGTCATTGGAATGGATGACATGTTACACATAGCATGCACCCTGCGTGAAATGGAAAGAACGAAGGAAGTAAGGATACTGAGAGAACGATATTGACTGGACGATACAGGAAACGTCTGAATGAAGCACCAGTTGGCAGCTCTTCAGACGGCACTACCCAGGCAGGCAGCCCGTTGTGCAAACAAGTGTGGATTGTAAAGCGCTTAGAGCTTGGTCTCTAGCCAAGGACAGGCGCAATATAAGTATTCATGATAATGATAATAATAATATCATAAGGGGATGTCACTGTGTGGGTTAGTCAATCAGTGATCATGCAACAGAACATGAAGCCTGTGGGCTTTAGAAGCTCAATACTGAACAGTCAGTAATGCATTCAAAAAGGTGCAGCATCGTACTGCTCACTGGGTCTACCACTAAGAAACACCCAGCATCAAGGAGATTCTTATGGATTCACAACGGCCAAAACACTGCTACAAAGATAAATACAGCTAGGTGTACTACCTCCCATGGTCACTAACATGAACTGGCATCATGGATAGTAAATACCTTTCCCAGTCTCAATCACCAGAAGTAGCAGTCCTTGTGCTATCCTATGATATCCCATCCATCACAACCAACTTCAAGTAGAAAAGATTTCCCCCCAGAACAGTTCCTGAGTGCAGGTGCTTGCCTGAAGACATGGTTACCAAACCAACCCTGGATGCCTTCCAGTCCAAGGTGGATCTTCTGCAGTAACATATCTTTTTGACCTTTCTTTACATTAGGCCACCACACCATTCCTGACAGTTTTCTAGGATGGACTTTCTTCAGTTGACTGTATGCAAACAGGCCATCTCACCACCAATAACAGCCTTCCGATCCAAGGTGGATCTTCTTCAGCAACTTCTCTTTAAATATATCACCTCACCATCCCTGATAGTTTTCTATGATGGACTTTCTTCAGTTGACTGTCTATAGACAAGGCCATCTTAAGCACTGACGACAGCCTTTCAGTTCAAAGCGGACCTTCTTCAGTAGTCTGTCTGTAGACATGACCATCACACAATCCCCAACAGTTTTCGAGGGTGACCTTCTTCAGTAAAATGTCTGTAGATCTATATGTAGGGTATCATGCAAGATTCCCGGTCTATATGGCCACCACAACTTCCTCAAGAGATTTCCAGGGCACATCTTCTTCAGAAGACTGTCTGTAGACATGGCCATTACACCATCCCTGACAGCCTTCCAGTGCAAGCGGGCCTTCTTCAGAAAACCAGTGTTTAAGATCATGAAGAAACAGGGGGATAGCACCCTTTGAACCTATAGTCATATAGAGAAAAATCACGAACAGGATAAGAACACTTATAATGCGGCAGTCTACAGACGGCAAGAGGACAGGAATCCAGTGGACTTTCGCCAAGCAACTGGAAGACCTGGACTTCACCGACGACATCATCCCTTCTCTCCCACAAACAACAAGACGCACAAGAGAAGCTGTGCCGGGTAGCAGTAGAAGCAGGAAAGACGGGCATCCAAATCAACACAAAGAAAACAGAAGCCATGAGAGTCAACAACCAGCAACGAGACCCACTACGACTACAACAGGAAGACATAACTGAAGTTGACAAATTTGTCTACCTCGGCAGTGTGGTCAGCAAAGATAGAGGTACAGATGAGGATATCAAGAGCCGCATCAATAAAGCCAGACACACCTTTACTATGCTACGGCCTATCTGGAATTCCTCTGCCCTCTCACTCCACAACAAGATCAGAATCTTCAACTCAAATGTGAAATCTGTTCTTCTGTATGGTTCTGAAACGTGGCGAACAACAAAGACAAACACACACAAACTCCAAACATTTATCAACAGATGTCTGCGAAATATTGTGAACATCAGATGGCCAGATGTTATTGCCAACACAGAACTGTGGAACAAGACCAAGCAAGTTCCAATAGAATTAGAAATCAGAAAACGGAAGTGGGGATGGATTGGCCACACCCTCAGAAAGTCTCCATCCAACACATCACAAGAACAAGCCCTTGAATGGAACCCTCAGGGCAAGAGAAAAAGTGGGAAGACCAAGGCAGACATGGCGGAGTACCAACGCAGAAGTGAAGGCCGCCAGAATGACATGGGCCGAGCTGAAGAGGATTTCCCGAAATCGTGTCCGCTGAAGAGTGTGGTTGCGGCCCTATGTTCCCCAGGGAATTCAGAGGACTAAGTCAAGTCACTTAGAGGTATTCAGTTTGATAAAAATGTTATCTACACCATCTTACTAACAAGTTAGTCTTGTTAGTAGGATGGTGTAGATAACATTTTGATTAATTGTTCAATTTTGTTGTGAGCTTTGAAACTGCCAGTCAGTGTATAATTAACAAACACAAACACTCGCTCCATGAAAATGCTTTGGGCCTTGGGATCTTGGCACCAACTGTGTCCAGTACCATGAGAGTACACTCCCTTGGAAAGCTTCCAACTTCTTGCAAAGTCACACTCACCTTTGAATGAAAGTGTGTCCATGATGGCCAAGCAAGAGAGAAACCTTCAGTGTAAAAAAAAAAAAGTACATGTGTGTGTGAGATAGATAGATACAGAGAGAGAGATTGAGAGAGAGAGAGAGAGAGAGAGAGAGAGAGAGAGTGTGTGTGTGTGTGTGTGTGTGTGTGAGTTTGTATCTGTTTATCTCTATGCGAGGCGTGTGTGTATGAATTGTGTGTGAGACTATATGTTTGTGTATTTGACTCTATGCGAGAGAGAGAGAGAGAGAGAGAGAGAGAGAGAGAGAGAGAGAGAGAGAGTGTGTGTGTGTGTGTGTGTGTGTAGCCACAATCATAAAAAATTCTGTGCTACATGACATTCATACCAGGATTTTTTTCTGCCATACAGTTGTCCTCTCAACATTCAGTGACATTAATGAGCACTCCTTGCTGGCAGGCATTACCACACATGCACAAACAAAAGTAAGTCAGCAGTGAACAAATAAATGCAAGCTTACACTTTGTGTGAAGATCTGGTCAAGAGAGACGTCAAACTTGCCGATGACATCCAGGAAGAAGACCCAGAGACCCCCAGACAGAGGTAAAGGAGGCCTGCATAGTCACAATCTGCGCCACGATCAGCACCGGGTCCCAGAGGTTGCTGCGGAACTGACCTCCCATGTCTGATGCTGATGGTGCTGCTCGGATTCTGCCCCGAATCCACTCTTGTCCAAACAATTTCAGCATTGAGTTGTCATAGGACTCTTCACACTGCCAACGCACTTGGAGCTCCTTAGGCAGACATTGCTGGGTTTGTTTTCCTTAATCGTTTCACCCCCTCAGCTTAAAGTGTTTATATTTTCCACACACCTCCAACTACAACTACAATCTCAGGTGAGCACAGACAGATGTATTATTCTTCCTTCCTTTGTATTTGTCTCTGTAGCTGTATGTAAATTTTATAGTATGATCAAGATTCAATCATCAGAAACACACTACTGAGTGCTGCTAATCACAAGTCCAATTTATAGGTTGTTTGTTTTCTAAGCGCTGAAAGCTCAATATACTTTCATTGCAAAAGACAATCTTGTGGATTTATATATAGACAAGAATGTTCACTTCTAACAGAATTCACATAATCCTTAAACTGGAGCCAGTTCTCTCACATCAAGTCTAAGTCCTTGTCAATCAATTACCAATTCCAATTGCCACCTGCAACACACACACACGCATGCACGCACGCACGCGCGCGCACACGCACATACACAAATATTTACTTTCACCATAAAAATTACAGTTGATTCCTTCATTGCAATCATGTCATTGTTATATTTATCATATTATCACGAACACTGTAATCTAATTGGATGAATGACTAAAACTGACATAGCAATATTTAATATATATATCAAAATCTGTTCAGTAAAGGAAACACACAATGATCCTAGGGTAAGAATCTGTGAAGTTTACAATCAGGATATAATGTATGTAAACCTTTTAGGTTGACATGAGCATGCATTGTGTCTGGAATGCATCTTTTAAAAATCATGTGCACGCATCCAGATTGCATCCATTGTGTCAGTGTTGCCCTAAACTAGGAGTTGGACAAGCTTTTTTTTCTTTTTTCTTTTCTTTTTTTTTTTATGTGCAGCCCACGTACATCAGTTTGGGGCAGACCAAACCAGACATATATGCAAAGATGAATATCCTGCATTGGGTCACAATCTCAGTTGCAATCAGCCTCAACAGACTCCTAGGCCCTGTCATCTCCATGACCATTGGCCATGGCCATGGGAATGTGGTGTGAGAGCCCAGCAGTATATATTGACCAAAGGCTGCGACCCCCAAATCATACCACGCTTCAGTTTGGTGATACTATCCATGCTTTTTGAACACTTTCTAAAAATTGGAAATGAAACTGAAAGACAAATGAACAAATAACTTCTTTACCAGTTTTCACCCAAATTGATTTGGACAAGCACAAATGAATTTTTAAAGAAATGGATACATTTCTTAAGTTGAACAATGAGTTTGCATTTCTTTTGCTGTGCAGTATATCTAATGAAGTAATGGCATATTAGAGAATGAAATGATACAACTACAAGGGAAATTTCAAATGTGCTGATCATATACTTAAGTTAAACACTTAAGTTAAACAGATTACTGGAAAGTTTTTTAAAAAATCACCTTTTTACAATTTCATACATTTTTATGTTATCATTTTATGGATTGTGTTATTTAGTATAAGCACACCGCATGTCCATTCATAATTTAGCAGGTCACTGATCCTAGCAAATGGGAGGGATAAACTTTGGAATTTACCAAAACTGCTGACTAGAATGCCATCCCATAGAATACATTGTTCTTGTTAGATTCACTCCCAAGTACGGGAACATTATTTCAAGCAAGACAATGTGAAGATCAAATGCATCTTGCCTCTGGATTATGGAACATACATCAGCCTAAAGCCCCATTTGTGCTAATTGCATGCCCAACTTCCTTTACAACATTACCCTCATCAGAACATCACTGCAAACAACTAAGGCCGACAATGGTTTTCAAGATACCACACAGCATGATCCATGGAATTCCTGCCGGATATATCTACTACATTCATCAGATGAAAAAAAAAAAAAAGAGAACAGAAAAAAGAACAAAAACCAAGAAAAAAAAAAAAAAAAAAAGCCTGGTGTAATGGTTTCTTCATCATCTACGTGACAGCCACAATGAATTTGCTAACTATTCTTCCACTTTTGGGGTGTGTATTATAACCTTCCAATGGAAGGAAAACTACCATGACTATGACAGTCTGAAGGAAAATATCTTACTATATGTGAGTTTTATCAGCAATACTACTTTTTGCTTTTCACCCCAAAGAACAAGCTGATCTGGGCACATTCTAGCACAGAACTGGGTCCAAAAAGCAAAACAATCGCAACAACAAAAACCTTTCAGGGGGCTGAGGGGGAGGGTGTGGGAGGGATGTAAGTGCGTGGGGAAGAAAGTCTCATTAATAATTGTTTGACACAAGAGTTAATCAAACTGATGGGAATGACTTCTTTTTTTGCCTAGCAGAAGTAGGGCTGATGTTGAGTCTGCTCACAGCAGTCTGATCATTCAGTGATCTTCTTTGGCATGGCCACTGCTACATTCCTTTCATGTTGAAAGATGGGCCACTGGAGTTTTCATATCATGGCCATAACCTTGGAGGTGGTGTTGTGAGAGGTGGTCACAAACCTTATTGTTCTGCATTGGACAGCCTCAATTTTGTCAATGTTATGCTGGATTTGGGAGGGTCCCATACTGTGCAGGCAAATTCAAGAATGGGCTTGACAAGTGTTTAGTAGGCCACCACGTTTAGTCACATGTGCTAATACTGACAGTGCGCAGTAAAACACCAAGGGTCTTGTTAGTCTTTGAGCATAAAATGTCTACATGCTGGGCCCAGCTGAGGCCTTGGATGACAGTATCACCAAGACACTTGGCAGAGGTGATAGCTGAACCTTTAATTGATGTCCAACCATCGTTTTCTTCTTCAATATATAAACAGAGAGAGTGGTAAACATTTCTGATGGAAATCTATCTCTATGCTCTTCTCCAATTCAAGGTGTTTGACGCCTTGTTGGAACTGAAGTTGGCTATGGCATGTGGAGTAAAGGCAGTAGACAGCAGCGTCATCAGTAAAGAAACATGTTGAGGAAAGGAGCTTTTCCAGCATGACATCGACACAGATCAGGAAGACACTGGGCCAGGTTTGATGCCTCTTCATTTATTACCATCACCTGCCACCTACCACATGGAAAAAATGCTGATCTGTTGGTTATGTTACATAGCCATGCAGCTAGAGGGCCAGAAGACTATGGTCAACGCTTCAGCAAAGTCCATGATGATGATGTCTCCTTGATTACCTTGTCTCCTGTTGCTCAACTGTTCCTCACCAAATCCAAACAGCGAGAGTCTCACAAGACCTGAGCATGCACAGCACATGCTATTCTGGACAGAGCATACTGTTCCCCTCCAAATAATTTATGAGGGCACCAGAGTATTCCAAGATCTTACATGGGATGGTTGTCAATAAGACTTGATGGTAATTATGGATTATGATGACCTCCCTTTCTAATTTGGGAGTAACATTGGTTGTACATCAGCCGGATGAGACATTATGTCTTAAAAAGCTTTGAAGCACAAAACATCCTTAGGGGATAAGTAAAATTTTCTCACTGCATTCTGTTCTACTGTCCAAAACCTCCTCATACCATCTGTAGTTTCACTCCTTTTTCTGTATAAACTGTCATGGCTTAGAACCATCTTGAAAAAAAAAGTCTGAAGCTTCCTTCTTGTCAATGGCCAGCCAATTTCATAGATTTGAATTGAAGACTGCTGTACTTTGGTGCAGCCACTGTTGGTCAGTGCAAAAAAAAAAAAAAGAAAAAAAAAAAGGGTGAGAGAGAAAGAAATGAGTTGGGGGTGGGGTGGGGAGGAAACAGTGGATGCCATAACAAGGCCTAATGCTTGTTCACTCCCCCTATGTCCCCACCCTCCCCCCACCCACCTGTGGGTTAGACAACACCACTCTCTGCAAAATCAGCCATGGGCTCATCAAGGCAATGCCACCAGAGAAATTCCTGACCCCTGCAAACAGAACTAAGGAAAATCCACCCCACAGCATTTAAGGACTGCAAGACCACAAACATTGTTCCTCGCCATGCTGCCAATAACACCAAGGGCTACAAGATTCCAGATGGCACTACCTTCCGTAGGGTCAGGGCCAGTAATGTACAGGCTTGCTCGTATGTAGAGCGAAAAGTAGTAGTGATCCAGCAACTCCACACCTAGCTAGTCCTTTGGAGAAAAAACAAAAAGAAGAGAAAAGAAGAAAAGAAAAGAGATTTTTTTTTTTTTTTTTTTTTTTTTTTGCGCTCTCCCTGTTTTCCAGCGCAATATAATCAAGTTGGTTCAGCGATGTATGCAGCCAGACCAGACCAGACTCCATCCTTCCTTGGACAGGATCAAGCCTACCATAAATTGTGATGGTAGCTACACCTTGGTCACAGGGCGTCTATCAGGTGAGGTGACGGGCGGGGTGAAAAGGGCGAGAGCTAAGGGGAAGAGGAGGGATTGAAGATCAATTTTAAATGTAGTTGAATGCAGCCTCCCTTTGAAAGAGTCAAGCCAAGGCGCTGTCACAATGTCTTCTGGGAGACAGATCCACTGTGCTAAACTGTGTGTGGAAAAAAAGGTGGACTTCCTGTACTAAATGTGGTGGGACATCATAAGCTTGGGAGTGCACTGGCGATGACTCTTCTGGTGGCAGCTGGTTGGAGGGCAGCTGGAGTGTACAAGTCCATTATGATACCTGCAATTTGTGGCAAGGTCGAAAAGTAAGGATTGCTAAACTGAGGAGCAGACTTTAGATCTTGTGGTCTGACAGAAGTTATGGCATACCCATCAAATAGCACACCTGTGGACTTTTTCTATGGAGTAAGTGCTACTGTTAGAGTGGTGATCCAAGACTGAGCTTGAGTATATCAGCAAAGGTTGAATGAGGGCAATGTATACTCATTCTGTGACTATCCTACTGCTGTTCTTTAAATTACTTCAAAAGAAGCCCAGAATCTTTTTGGCCCTGTTCACCATGCTTTTGATGTGGATATCCCACTTCTGGATAGCAGTGATGTTGATGTCTTGGCTTCAGCCACAGTCTGGAGTTTAGTGTCTGCACAGAACACTTTCTCCAGGGAATTTCTGCACCCCATCAAATGCAGGGTGATCACACTTTCCTGTGAGGAATGACTTTTCCCATTAATGTTTCCAGGATTCAAGTTTCTCTAGGGCTTAGTGCTCCTTGTTCTAATCCTGTGAGTTGTTGATGCTGCTGTGGCACATTGTATCATCAGCAAAGAGGCAGACCATGGATTTGACACCAGTGGGCTGGTCACTAATGAACAGGAAGAAAAGGATGGATCAAAGACTGAGCCATGGGAAATGCCTGACGGGACTGATGCAGGATCAGACTTCACTGCTCCACCAGTATAGCCTGCGTTCAGTCTAAAGAAGTTTTCACTCCACTTGCACTCTCATTCGTCCTTGCTTGTTCTGTATGTGCTCTGTGTCGTCGTTTCTGCGAGACGATTCGGTGTCGTAAGCAGCATTCATTCGGTGTTATCTATAGGCGGGTATTTCATCAAGGGAGCAAGACTTATCCTACTTGTTAAATTACTAATGTGGTGACAGGATGCAATGTAGTACTGATACAGGATAGTATCATGGGCATACATTAGGCATGTGTCGGCACTGTTACAGTCATTTGACTAGTGTTCCTAACCAGGGTCAACTTGCAGAGAAGGCCCCTTCACAATTCAGTTTCAATTTCATCAAGGTGTCACTGCCCGTGAATTTGTCCATGTTTAAACGCTACACCACATCTGCTAAGCTACGAGACTATAGTGCTCAAGTTATGCAGCTGATCGTGAGAAAAAACTGTAAAATTAATAGAACTTACGAGAGGTGAACACATTAGGTTACTAACCTCTTTTTCACTCGTACTAACTCTGTCACAAATAAATGTGGTAATCGTGGATTGATGTAATAAGCACTCCTGTCAGAATACAAAGACTTTCGAAATGGAAAAGACTTATAATTCAAAGTATTAAGGTTACAGTGACTGCGTGAGGCGATGTGTCAACAGTAGTGTCGTCTGGTACAGAGCGCCATGTCACAAGTCTCGCGAAGTATCGTTCGTTACGTTAACGTGCACAATATCCTCTGACCCTCGCCATTTTCGTTTAGCAGACCGGCAGGTAAGCACGTCCTTGCAGTTTGTCTAGATCCTTTGCAGAAAGGGTATTTCTTGAAAGAATTATTCATTGAAGAATCATATTCAACTTGGATTTTATTCATGCGATTATTGACATTTTACCAAGGAAGATCAAATCTTCAGTTTCTTGTTTCTGCGTGATCTTGAAGCATGGCTAAGTCGAATGCTGGGACGAGCAAGGTCACAATCGCCAATCAATGTTACGTGATTGGCATTAAAGAACGAACGGTCTTGAGAGCCGAAATTAAATTATCTGTTAGTTTCATAAGAGAAAAAAAGTCAAACAAAGAATATGGCTAAAGACAAGCAGACACATACATCCTGCTCGAAAATACCATTGACTGTCGGACTATATATACCAGTAGTGTTGCTGGCAATTCCAGTTCTCCTTTCTTCTTCTTCCTAAAATACTGGTTCACCCAAAAAATGAGTAAGTCACCAGCGCGCATGTTAAAAAGTAAAATAAAATGAAATAAAAATAAAAATAAAGTGCGACTCAGCCTGTTGGCCCCTGGAGCGAAATTTGGCAACAAGGAGTCGCACACGATATTCAAAAAGTTAAAAGCAATGGCCAGATTCAGGCCCAGGTAACTATAATAAAATATCTGGGCAGGTTAAAATACAAAATCAGTCAATGCAAATTTCAAGACTGTCGTATCAATTTGATTCTTGAATGAGACTGCATTTGTGGCAATCCTGATGGCACCCGGCAGTGAGTTCCACAGCCGTACAGAAGAACTAGGATAAAAAGAAAGTAGATGGCTGTCAATGTTTGATGCAGGTATGGCATAAGATTGACCGCCACTCCTGGTGCTACTTTTATTCAATACAATATGTAGTTGTTCCATTGGTATATCAACTAGTTTAGCTCTGCCTTTGAAGAAGATATTAAGTTTGATAAAAGCTCTTCTCTCTTCTAGGGTTTCCATTCTAATTTCCTCATGTTCTTCCTAGTATTCCCCTTCTCTCTGATATGGTTCCCTGTTATGAACCTGTGCTGCTCTCTTCTGAATCATTTCAAGGTTATCAATGTCTTTCGATGGCAAGGATCCCAGACTGAGCAACCATATTCCAGTACTGGTCTAACCAGTGTTTTGTAACAGTCGTCTTTAACCTTTTTGGGGCAGTCGTTGATATTCCTGTATAAGAAAGCTAAGATGTTATTTACTTTCTTACATACTAAATGTAATGTTCTTTCCATTTAAGACGACTATATATAATCACGCCTAGATTTTGCAGCATTGGTTTCTTTAACTTTAAGAATAGTATTGTGAATAGAATATTCTGATCTGGTTGTTGGTGAGCGTTTTATTATATACGCAACACTTGGCACTTCTGGGGATGAAATTCCATTTTCCAAGTTCTTTCCCACTCTTGTCAACCGTTTAGATCTTCTTGTAGAATGTGTGTATCATTCTTGCTTCTGATTGTTCTATATACTAAGCTGTCATCTGCAAAAAGTCTTATAGTAGTTCCAGGAGAGAGATTTCTACTTATATCATTTATATAAATTAAGAAAAACAAGGGCCCCAGAACAGTTCCCTGTGATACACCTGACAAGACTGGTTTACCGTGGGATGATGACCTTCCACAACAACTTTCTGCGTTCTCCCTACGAGGAATGATCTAGACCCATTTAGCAAAGAACCGCCAATGCCAATGTGTTCTAATTTAAGCAGCAAGCCCTCATGGTCAACCTTATCGAAGGCTTTAGAAAAGTCTCTAATAAAATTGCATCTATGATTATTTGTGTGTTGTTAAGACAGTTATTAAAATCAAAATTGAGAGTTGTTATAAGTTGAGTCTCACAACTCCTTCGCTGTCTAAAACCATGCTGGGCATTATTTAAGAGGTCATATTTGTCAAGATGGTCCATTATGCTACTATATATATTATGTGTTCAAGTAGTTTTGCTGATATGGATGTAAGAGATACCGGTCTATAGTTCTCTGCTTTTGTTTTGTCACCCTTTTTGAATAAAGGGACAATGCTAGCATCTCGCCACTCATCAGGTATTACTCCCTGGTCCAGTGAAGCTTGGTAAA
Source organism: Conus betulinus (assembly GCA_016801955.1). Taxonomy (NCBI): domain Eukaryota; kingdom Metazoa; phylum Mollusca; class Gastropoda; order Neogastropoda; family Conidae; genus Conus; species Conus betulinus. The sequence continues at coordinate 94,423 of JADBJO010002352.1, forward strand.
GTAGTTGGTATACCTCAGTCAATTCATTGGCACATAAATTTAAGAGTTTGCCAGGAATGTCATCAGGACCAGTAGCTTTGTTTTCATTGATGTTGGTCAGTAACTTAAATACTCCTGCTTTGCTTACTTTAATATTTTGCATTTCAGGGAGTTTATCATCATCCTTTAGTTTAATGTTAATTAAAGGCTTGGGATTTGAGAAAACCGAACAAACTGATTGTTTAGTAGCTTTGTTTTTCCTTCAGGGTCCTGTACCAGTTATTCTGGTTATTTCTCAGGTCTGTTTCTCATTTGTTTGTAGTAGGTATACTTGATTAGAGTTTAACTGTTGATTTTTGTATGTGTTTGTGAGCATGTGCGTGTGAGTGTGTGTTTACTGGACTGTGTAAAATTCTCAGGATTGCCTAAAGAAATTATATTAAACTGCACGAGTGGTCGGACACTTGAAAATCTCTATTTTAGTGTTTCAACTTGTAAAGTTCTCTGTATGCAAAAAAAAAAAAAAAAAAAAAAAAAAAAAATGTTGAGAATGCCACATGAAACTGGAATGAAATGCATGAACAAACAAATTAATCTTTTTAATTGAGGAAAAAGAATAAGTACACAGTCTTCTTTACATCTTGCCCATGATAACACATGAACAAAATCAATTCATGGTTCAAGAAGGTGTGCTACTACTTACAATTAAAATTGTTAAAAATAAGGAGCTATGGGTGACTTTTCCTGCTCTCTTTATCATCTGACATTCATATTCAAAATGTAAACAAATGATTGTATTAGTGAAAAGAACACTTTGTTTATAATGGTAAAACTGTGATACCAAAACGTCAAAAAACACTTATTAAATCTCATGTGCTGTAGAATATGCAAACAGTAGGTGGCATCCATCCTTTACCTGAATCCGTGGCCATTGATAGGGTTCAAAGAAGAGCCACTTGACTGCTGAAAGAATTGTAATGGGGCTATATCCTAGATCAGTGGCTTCAACTTTGTTATAGTCTACTTTCATCTACTCTTTAACAAAACATGGTAACGGAAAGTATTATCATGACTCTAACCAATAAGTGGACAAATGAATCATGGCAAAACATGATGTTTTGACCTCTTAGGTCTTCTTCAGGCAAGACAAACGAACACTCAGGACAATGAAAATGAAGAGTGAGCAATCACTTATCTTTGTCAAATTTGGTGCAAGATGGGCATTAAATGGAAACTAGGCAGTCGGGAAGGAAACAGTGTGAGTTGTTTTAGATCAGTTGAAAAGGAGAAAGCATGTATGTCATTTGTTTTGAAACATGTTTGAAATGCTAGCTGTCTTAATTTTGGTGCACTTCTATATTCATGGATCTTGAGAATAAAATGCTAGCTGTCTTAATTTTGGTACACTTTTATATGTGTGGATCTTGAGAATGAAATGCTAGCTGTCTTAATTTTGGTACACTTCTATATTTGTGGATCTTGAGAATAAAATGCTAGCTGTCTTAATTTTGGTAGACTTTTATATGTGTGGATCTTGAGAATGAAATGCTAGCTGTCTTATTTTGGTGCATTTCTATATTTTCATTATTTGTGGATCTTGAGAATAACAAAATTGCTAACACAATTGTGGGGATCCATATTGTACCCCTTGAAACATTAAAATAAAGCAAAGCGGGGGGAGGAGGAAGGGTTGGTTTAAACATCCTGGTACGTCATCAAAATCCATTTTCCAGTTGGTGATTCAAACACACATATCTATATGCACATACTTCAAAGAACAATTTTATGACTTTGGCGTAGATGATTGAACTGATGCAATTTTTAGATTCATTTAGTCTCGGATAGAGAAGAGAGAGAGAGAGAGAGATTTCTAATCTGTGTGCATGTGTGTGCATGTTTCAGAATGAGTGGACAACTAGTACGGACGTTGCTTCGGAAGTCAAACCTGCCTGGACGACTCCTGTCCACTTCAGCGTCACTGAGAACAGAAACAGCTCTTGACCAAGCACAGCGTGACAGAATCCATCCCAAATTAGGTAAGTGTAAACGGGCTTTTTTCACACACACATGCTTACATGCGCACTTGCATGCGCGCTTACACTCACACACGCACACATGCATGCATGCACAGAGTACCTTTTTCTCCTGTTTGTTATGACCAACATTTGCTTAATTGCCTGAGTTAGAATTACTTACTTACTTAGGCCCATAGTTCAAGATTTGACAACACTCTGCCATCACACTCGGTTCTGGGCTGCTGGCTAAATGCTTGTCCAGTTGGTCCCCTGCCTCTTTATCTCTGCCTCAGTGTCTCGCCTCCAGCTGCTGTGAGGTTGGCCTCTCTTCCTTTTCCCCTGTGGGTTCCATATCAGGGCTTGGCGTGTGGTGCGGGATGCTGGCTTCCTGTGAGTGTGTCCAATCCAGCCCCACTTCCTCTGCAGAATCTGCTTGGCCACAGGTTCCTGTCCTGTTCGCTTCCATAGATCTTCATTGTTGATCTTCTCTGGCCATCTGATTTTGAAAATGCGCCTCAGACAGGTGTTGATCAAGGTCTGGATTATTTGCTGTATTGCCTTGTCATTCTCCAAGTTTGGCAGCTGTAGAGCAGAACCAACTTCACATTTGAAATGAAGATACGCAATTTTGTTGTCCTTCTGATCTTTCCTGAGGCCCAGATTTTCTTTAGCGTGATGAATGCTGCTCGCGCCTTGCCAATCCTGGCCGTGATCTCTCGTTCGGTGCCCCCTGCTTGCCAACTACGCTTCCCAAGTAGAGAAAGGAATCTACTTCCCTGATGGGCTCGCCTCCGACTGTGACTGGGCTGCTGCCTGTGGTGTTGATCTTCATCAGCTCGGCCTTCTTCTGTTTAGCTTGAGCCCTGTTCCTGCTGATGTTGTCTCAAGGCCGGTGGTCTTGTCCTGCATCTGTGTGTGACTGTGGGAGAGGAGTGCTAGGTCGTCTGCGAAGTCAAGGTCATCTAGCTGCATCCAGAGTGTCCATTGTATCCCATTGTTCCTGCCTGTTGTTGTGGTCTTCATGATCCAGTCGATGACCAGGAGGAAGAGGAAAGGTGACAACAGACATCCCTGGCGCACCCCTGTCTTCACCTCAAAACCATCTGACCTGGCCTGCATGAGCCACCCTGCAGTTCATATCCAGATAGGTGCACCCTGAGTTAGAATGGAGGGATGATAATGGCAGCATGAAAGAGGATTGGACGAATAGGCATGTGGGGGTTGGTTGTTTACTATGATTGAGTGTGGCAGAGGGATGAAAGAACTTACACAACCACGTTTTTTATGTAGGTGGCCTGTAGACGTACCTGATATAAACCAATATTGTTATACCTGTACAACTTATACTGTCATTCGCATATGCATGTATGGGCTGTCTACATGATGGATGCACTTAGAACTTATCCTGTTCTCTCCTTTCCTAAGTGCACACACATTCTGTATACCAGAAACAACAGCAGTGTGAGTATTAGCAATTCAGATCAAGTGATTTCATTTAAGGATACTGAGCAAAACTTTGGAAGCACTCGGACATAAGCTAAATGTTTTTTTATCTTGATAGAAATACATGTGTATGCTGATAATCTACCGCGTCAACATATCTGCACTATTATCAATTACGGATCTTCTAGATTGGTAGCGCTGCAATCATCTTGCCCTTTCCACTGATTTTGCCGATTTTCTATGCAGCCGTATGGGTTTGATTTTTTAATGTTTTGCTTTGAAAAATATGTCAAAATAAAGTTCAATCTTTTTCAACGAGTGTTGTTTTAAGTGTGAATGATGTGTGAAGAAATAAATATCTAAGAGAGAATGAGGTGTGTGTTCAGCTCACTTTCGGTCCGTGTCCAGCGCCCGCGGCGATTCTGTGTCGAGAGTCGGTTTTGACACACTGTGCTTCCCTACCAAAGATTAAATGGTACAGACAACACTCACACATGTATCTGGTATCAAAATAAAGGGAATTAAACGTAGATTTTAACGGTCTGGGGGGAAAATCGAATGCTGGTCTAATGAAATCACAGGATGAAGTTAAAGTCACATCCATGCCGATTTTTGTGAATTTCGGACGGAAAAAACGATTTAAAATGCATGTTTCATGGTGTCGGAATGAAGCACAAGCCGTACCCTTTCGAATGAGGTACGAGGTTAATGTATTCATGGCTTGTCCTAGTTAATTCAGCCAATCAAACATGCGTCTTGTGAAAAAACACATTCCTTCCCGGCACATGTTGATTCAACACGAAAAGATGGAGCGCATCGACTCAAAATTTGCACAGCAAGATCTGGAGATTTTTCCGCAAGGAACTCGGTAAGAATTGTCCATTATAACACTTACGTATGATTTAAGTTATCTATCACAATTTATTCAGTATTTTTCTTTAGATAGTAGTAGTTATCTGCATAAAACAGGCCACCTTGAGAATGTTAGCCGCGATCATTTCGAGTACTACCGGAAGTAGTGTATTGGTAACTTGTTTGAACAAATACCGTTGATAAATGACTTACCTAGCACATTTGTCTTTAGTAATCGAAAAGTTTATGGTTTTTTCTTTCTAGTGTATTTTTTGTGTGTAGGATTGTTGTGTTTTTGGTCCGTAAAACAACAAACTAGTAGCCGATCGAGTGATGCCAAGGGGAGTAACTCAATTATTGACATTCACTGACTCGAACGATCAACTACAACGAAGTCGGGAGTCTTGATTGAAAGTAGGCCCAGACCTATTTCTGGGATAAATTGTTACAGTTCAAATTCATACAATTCGATTGTTGTTAGACCCATTGTTCAACTATTTTTCGGTTAACCCTTGCTTGGACAGTTAATACTGACTTCAACTGTTTCAAGTTCAAGCCTTTGTTTGCATAAGCAGCACCTGACACTGAAGTGAAAGCACTAAACAGTACGATTTGTGTATTTAACTATGAGTTTATCAATTTCATATTCTTTTCACGCCTCTAGCTGTACAATTATTGTGTTTTTTTCTGTCCATAAGTCTTTTAAATTAGTATAATTATTATCAGTGTTTATGATATCATGAATATCTAGTGGGCTGGAAAAGGGAAATGCATTCCTTATATTTGGATTCCTATGGAAATTTGGGATGATTATCAAGCATTTTAAAAAATTGCATGCACACACACACACACACACACACACACACACACACACACACACACACACACACACACATTCAGCACAGGCACCTACAAATGCACACACTGTTTTTGTGCGCATGTCAAATGTACCTTATTTTGTCAAGTTTGCATACTTACTAGCTAAAAAAACATACATACACCTTAGTGACAAACAATCATGCAAGCAACAATTGAAGTTCTTGAAACAAATGCAGTCTTTTGGGTTGGGCATGAGAGGGGGGGGGGGGGGGGGGGGGGGGGGTAACTTTTTTTTTTTTTTTTTTTTGTCAGGTACGCATTAACTAATGTTTGTAAAATGTACCTGTTTCAGTGTTTGTTTCTGTGTGTGTGTGTGTGTGTGTGTGTGTGTGTGTGTGTGTGTGTGTGAGAGAGAGAGAGAGAGAGAGAGAGAGAGGGGTGTGTCACTGTATGTGTGTGTTGAAAAAAAAAAAAGACTTAAAATTACATTTTACTTTTATACGTCCAGTATAACCAGCATCACATATTACACATTTAAACAAAATAATTTTTTAACAAAATATCAAATGAAGAGACAACCAGAAACAAGACATACCAATGTATAATCAAGTTTATGAAAGAAAATGTAGATAAAATGCAGATATCACACACACACACACACACACACACACACACACACACACACACACACACACACACACACACACACACACACACTCTCTCTCTCTCTCTCTCTCTGAAAGGAAACACTGCATAATCAAGAAAACATCCCCATGTATACAGCTAAAATTATGTCATGATTAATGTATAAACACACATGGTGTAGATATCCATACACTCAGTGATATTACTGATGTTTCAATTGTTGAAACAGTTGTTATACACATAATGCTTTTTTTGTGTGTGTGCTACATTTTAACAGATGATCCAGTGTTACATTTTTTCAGATGATCCAGAGGAGAATCACCAGGAGCTTCTAACAGTTCAAGCCCACAGTCCGAGGATCTCCAGCCATCTTTCACCGCCTACCAGTTTAGCAGTTGGGAGATATGGTGGCTGTCCATTATGATGATGACTTTTATATTGGTGAAGTGGTTGAAGTAATCTCCCCAGAAGAGGGAAACATCCACTTCATGCAAAGATGCAACATAAGGCGAACAACATTTGCCTGGCCAAAAGTTGCGGACAAGTGGAAAGTCCACAGAAACTTTGTATTTGCCAGTGGAAATGATATCAGTATTGCTCCAATTTCATCATCTGGCAGAACATGGCACATTGACACTTTGGATTTGCTTGTTAACAAGCACACTCACTTCAGAACTCTGTGGACATTTGATGCCGCCTTCCCGCCATCAACCCCCCCCCCCCCCCCTCTCCATTTTCATACTTGTTAACAATGTCTGGAAATTTATCATTTCTCTACAGCTTCAAGCTTCTGCTGCAAGAAAGAAATGTGAAAATACTTTTTATTTGTTTTAAAATATGAGTGCAACAACCAGCATCAGTGTTCGGTAAGGCTCTGGTGTGTCATTTTTTCTATTTTTCTGTAAATTGTTGTTAAATTTAATTCATATTACTAATCATATCTCATGAAAAACAACAATTGTGACTTTTTCCACAAGTAAAAAATGCATTTCTCACACTGTGGCAAAGTTTCATGCTGATGATATTTTGGGGTTCAGAAGTTATTGAGGATTGTGTTCTAAAAGTTAGCAAAATGTCCGTCGCAGCCCATTTTGCATGATTAAGCAAATTAGAGGTCCTTAAAAGCAAACAAAATATTTGATTAGCATCCTGAAAAAAATTGGGCTTTATCTATATGTTAGTAGACAAGATATATGTAGTTTTCAAAGGATATAACTTTCATTTTTGAAAATTATTTGTCCTTGAATTTGACACATTGTGCATTTTTGCCCTCGTTCAAACTGCATGAAAAGCAGTTTTTGATGTATCATATCTCTGTTCATACATGTAGGTTGACTCATATTTGGTTTTCTATTACAGTACTGTACTTTAAGTCCACAAACAAAAGTTAAGTTTTTTCTGTTAGGTATTTGTCATGATAGGACCTGTCAAAGTAGGCCTTCCGAACAAAAAATTGGCTGTGACGGAAATTCGACAAATCTTTAACGGATCATAACTCGGGAACAAATTAAGCTAGAGCTATGATTTTTTTTGCGAAAGAAAATTTGGCTGCCGCTACCTATTTGAAGATGGTGCATGGCTGTTGTCGAAGAGTTATGAAAAGTTTTTGACATATGTACTCACTGGCCCGATATTAGTGAAATGTTTGGTGCTAAAAAGTCAAAGATGTTAGACATAGCAACTGCTTGGTCATAGATCTCCATTGTTATGATGGAGAAGTCTTTTCTAGATACCAGGTAATTAAGCAAGAACACAGACAGCAGCACGAAGCTACAACATTACATATTCTCTATGCACACAGGGCACATCAGTCATTCATATGCTATTATGCATTATCAGAGTCAGTCTACAACCTCCACAATCAGACTGTCCAGCCATAATCAGGTTCCCAGTCAAACTCTGCTCTTTAAATAATATCATCCAATTGATTGTCAGCTAAGCAGACATGTCTACTGTCCTGGAATAACTTTGTTTCGGGAAAAGAAATGTTAAAATCATTGGCCATTCAAGGTTATGGCTGCGGATTGTGTGTTACTGGTGGAAATAATAGAGTGCACCTAGGTGGACAAACCTAATGGCAGATAAAAGTTGTAACTGGAACACTGTGTGCATGCATACATGTAAGTCCATAGCCAGCATCAGAGAATCTGAACTGAGATGAAATGAATTGAAAGCACTGAAAAGATTGCTAGCTGTAGCAGATCAGAATGTGTGCAAATCTTGCCATGAAAAAAAAAAACTGTTGGCATGTCTGATTGACAATCACTCTCAACTTGAAATTCAGTCTTGCCAATGTTTTGGGAAGGGTGAGTGTCTTGGCCCTCAGAGAAAAACAGTAGAGTTTTCATGTGTGTGCAGGTAATCGTGATGTCGTCGGCTGGGGTTTCAATGGCACTGCCAGCTACGCAGACCGTGAGGAGTTTCCCATGCCAGCTGTTCGCTTCAAGGAGAACACACCGGATGTGATGGCTCTACGAGAGAAGGAGAAGGGAGACTGGAAAGGCCTCACTCTGGAGAGAGAGAAGAAAGCCTGTCAGTACAGGGAAGGGAATGGGAGGAAATGTGGGGTGGGGTGGGGGGGGGGGGGGGGTTCTGGTAAAATATCTGCATCTCTGCATGCTAAAATCTTATGAAACTGGCCTTTTCTGTCTGATGATGATGCGTTGCACTATCTCATGAGTTTTTATTACTGAGCATATAAACTATATAATGCCTTTTCTGCCAATTGCTGCGTTACGCCAACTCATGAGTTTTTTATTACTGAGCATATGAACTGTTTGTCGCTGTATGAGTGTGCTGGCATGTGTGTGCATAAATGAGTGTTATCAAATGTGCAGATGTGCGTTTTTTCCTATCAGATTTTAGCTCATCTTCCAGTTGTGTGGATGTGTTTTTTTAATGTGTACTTTGTTGTTTTTTTTTCTGTGTTTTCTTTGACAGCCCAGGCAATAGGGTTGAGTTTGTTTTGTTTGGCCACCGAGTCAGAAATAGGTTGAACGCAGCAGTTGGTAGAGAAGATAAATGATTTTCTTTGCTTTTTAGGATGATTTTTTTTGTAGAATAAATTCTTGCATACCGTTATCAAAAGGTCTCCATGCCCTCATGTCTCCTTCCCATGTCCTTCACTTGGATATTTCCCCTAAAGCCCGGAGGTGTATGCTGCCCCAGAGGTGTATGCTGCCCCAGGACCCTCCCCCCTTCCACTTGACACCTTCACCCCAATTTCAGTAAATTTGATAATTTCTTAACCTCATCGCTGATCTTTTTTTTTTTTTTTTCAATTGTGATATTTTTAGGTAGAAATTTAGTTGTGTGTATGTTGTCTCACATGCTGTTCACAGATGGTTCTTCTTACATTCACAGTAGGTGGTTAAGATTATTTTATTCTTCAGCATCACAAAGAGCAGTTAAAAGCTTGTGATGTTGGCTGATGATGTCTTTGTTCAGTGTACCGAGCCAGCTTCTGCCAGACTTTTGCCGAGATGAAAGCCCCCACCGGAGAGTGGAAGTCCATTCTTGCTGCTATTTTCACTGCTCTGGCTGTGACAGGCTGGATCATCATCTACATGAAGAAGTTTGGTCAGTGCTTTTATTTTTCTCTCATTTCTTAATGTGTGTGTTTAGTCATGATTGGTATGTTTGTATGTGTGTGTGTGCGCGCCATGATGCACCTTAATCATTTGATCATGTCTTCTATGGATTCTGATGTTTTTAGTGTACAATCGGATGCCCGTGATGTTGCCTTTCTCATGTGAGGATGATGTTTTCGGTGTGTGGTTAGATGTCCAATGCCATTATCTTACATATTGATAGATATTTCATACGTGCAGTCAAATGCATGATGATGTTCATCTCATGTCTCATATCATCAGCCGCTCATACACTACTGATGTTTTCACTGTAAAGTCTAAGGCCACATTATTATATCATCTCACATTCTGCTGCTGTGTTTTCAGTGTATGGTCCAATGCCTCACACGATCACCCGGGAGTGGCAGGAGGCCCAGATGAACCGCATGCTGGCTCAGGGTCAAGGCCGGATTGAGGGACTGGCCTCCAAGTACGACTATGAGAAGGGAGAGTGGAAATAACTTTAACCACATTGTAGACCTATTCCTGCAATGTGATGTGACAAAATGTACTTTGATGATGTTGCTTTTTTTTTTTTCTCTCGTTTAAGATTCAAGAGAAATTGATGTTGCAGGATTTTTTTTTTTTAAAAGAACGCATTCGTAACATTGCCATGTTTTTTTTTTAACCAAAGTATGCATGTAGAAGGACCATCCCGGAATATTCACATCTTCAGTAGCACATGCTTGGGTGAAAAAGAGAGTGTCCAAGCATTGCATGGTGTTAGTATAGTTTATCAAATGTTCTGGATACAGACAGACCCAGGTGCTGATTTAGAGTTCTGAACAGATTGGGGGGGGGTTTCTGTGGCCTTCCTATTGTTGGCCTCTTCAGTTGTCTTGGTCTGTGATCACCATAAAGTGTGTGTATAATGTCTCTGGAACAATAAAGTCTTCTTGGATCAGATTGATTGTCGGCTGATCAGGTGAGAAAGGATTGCTTCTTATTATGGCACTTCATGTGCAATGGCATCCTGGCTTCATGTTGAGTGAATTACTGCCATGAAGCCTGTGCAAGTGTGTGCTGTTATCTCCTTTCTTTGTCTGCATGCCATTGCCAGTGGCTTTCTCTGCAGAAAGATAATCAATTAATAGACAGATGTACCACAACTTCTTTCCCCCCCTCTCCCTTCCCTCCACCACTGCCTGTAGAACACAAGACACATGCAACCATGCATACCATCTACTTCCACTATTGCCCCCGCACCACACATGCATGCCTTGGGATCATGCACAGGCCAACCACCTCTTTCCATCCATCAATGCTTGCACACCCACAGGCATGGTTACTATGCGCAGGTCCCTTTGAATCTGTGATGTATCCTAGTATGTGTTTTTTTCATGGCATATATCGCCAGTCCATCACCTGATAGGTAAAAGTAAAGAAACAGATGAATCAAAATAATAAATAATAGCAATGAAATGTTTCCAGTACACACACACACTGATGCATACATGCTCGCATCCATGGAAACTCCACATTACATACTTGCATTGCTTCATTGGTGCACACTTACCAGTCACATACACATACATTTGCAGTGAAACCAGAAATTCAAAGTCTGTCTAATCATTTGTCTTGGCCATTGGAAAGGCCTGGTATTAGTCTTCCCCATTTTCTTTGAGTCTTCAGAGTTTTAGCCTTCAGATTACTCCAATATTTGCGTGGTAGATGATGGTTTCTTGCCCTTCCTTTAAGTCTGGATGTGTTAAGCTCTGCAGGATGGTCTATGGTCCAGTGGTTTTGATCTTGTTTGTTGAGGTGATTCTTCAGGTGTCTTGTCACATCATATCAGCCAAGCTGTAATCCAGTTATCGTTAGTTGTCTGCCAGTGTATCTGCTCTCTCATTTCCTTTGACACCTGCTTGTCCTGGACTGTTATCCGCATGAGTTTTTCCAGTGCAAAGCTGCACATCATGCCAAGCAGAGGATCCTATTCCACTGACTACATTTTGAGGCAGGTTCATGGAGTCTGTCAATATCATGACTTGAGTTTTAAGCTGGTGTCCCTGCTTCTACCTCCATTGTTAAACTTGAAGTTCTTAAGCTGTGTGCATTGGTTTCCTGGATTGTTTTGGGCATTTTGCTTTGCTGTGTTCCCTCAGCTCAACATCCCTTTGGTGACAGAAACGTCCATGTATATAACACAACAACATCTGTCATGCCAAGTTTTTCCACCTGCATCTGAATTTCTGCATTGGTTTTGCCCTCTAGCCATTCTCATTAATGTCTTCAAGCTCTGGGGTGACGACAGTTTGGTCGAGACGATTGTGTGGTTTGTATACTTTTCCCATTCCTTAAGTTTGAGTTCTGATAGCTGGTACACAAGCCGTAAATTGTCTTCTGCCTGTTTCATTCATCAATCTCCATGTCCTGAACGAGTGCTTTTTGTTTCCTTGACTGCTGCACATAGTGGGGTTTTGGGAATTTTCAGACTCGCTGAAATATGCCTTCACCTGTTCTAGCTTGTGTCTGATCTGCAATGAAGGAACTCGAGCGCGTAACGCATTGTATCAATTCAAGTATGTCCTCTGTAGTTCCCAAGGTCAAGTCTCATCACTTCATTTTGAATTCTAATTTAAGGAGATTTGCTCTCGGACAGTGTTGTATGCCCTAATCCATAACTGGTCACACTGAGTACAACTGTGTGATTTGGAGAGATGGCGTTCAGTGCCTTGAGGTGCCATTGTTTTCATGGCAGATGGTTCCTTCTTGCATGTAGGCACAATATTGTCAACATGTTTTCTCGGTAATACTTTTTTTGCAATCTGCTTTCGATTTTTACTTCTTTTTCAATGTCATTATCATCATTATTATTATCAACATCATCATTTCATTATCAATTTCATCCCAGCTAGTCATCTTCACCACAATTATTTTGATTTTTTTCTCCATAAATAATCATCATCATTATTGTTGATCTTGTTACTGGACGATAGTAACCAAGTCATCGTCTGAACATTCGTTCTCCACAAATAATCACACACACACGTGCGTACACACAATGTGTATGCATGAGCACACATGTGCACAAAGATGCGAGTAAGTCCACATGCACTGGGATACATGCATATGCACATGTATGCATGCTGCAGCTCAGTAGATCTCGCGCACACTCGCGCATGCACACATAAACACACATACACAAATGCACAGAAAGGGCGCACACACACACACGCATGCATGCACACACGAGCATGTATACTGGCACACACACATGGGCCTGTGCCCACCTACCCATGCACACATATAATTTATATGCAAACATGCATATATAATAATGGTGCAGACAATGTAGGAAGGTGCTTGAGGTCTGACCGCGTGTGTTGGGCTTATGCACAGATATAACCTGCCAAGCAGTATCCGTGAGACTCTCATCTTAAATGCTTTCGTCTTGGTCTTCTATTCTTTTAACCATCGGCTGTAAATCTTGCGCAGTGTGATCTCTAAACTCAACAGGTGTGGGTATGGCATATATGGACTAGTCTGCATGCAGAGACACCTTGATGAAAGTGAAATCCCAACAGAATTCAGCCAGGATGCGACTGCTGTTGCTGCTGCCACATGTGCCTAGGGTATACTGCACACAGGGACTGAATTTATGGTCTTGGTCGAAAGACTAACTAACTGAGAGGGTGAAAGGTGCTCCGTCACAGATGATGAAAGACTAGCTCTGTTAAAGATGGTGAAATCTGTACAAGCTCTGTCATAGATAATGAAAAGATTTAACTATCAAATATGGTGAAATACAAACTCTGTCATAGGTGTTGAAAGACTAACTCCACCAAATGTGGTGCAAGACTAGCTCTTTCACGATGCCAAGATAAAAGCTGTCACGAATGTTGAATGTTCAGCTTTGTCCATGATGGTGAAATACAGCACACTAACAGAAAGTGTAAATCTAACTCTTTTAAAGACGGGGTGTTTGGCTGCTGCTTATATAAATGTCGTTTGGTTGACTTGTGTTTATACAAGAATGGCACTTGCCTCAATCATGTAACATAATCCAGACCTGTGTCCCCATACATTGTTGGTGACTGTGAGCTCCTTTCACTATACACTTCACAAGGTGCACGTAGGCATGTCGGAAACAGGACACCAGCTTGTTCAACAGCAGCAGTCACTTGGACAAAAATGCACTGCCAGAAAATGTTTCTTTTCGGCGGGGTTGCCACAGTACAGCTTGACAGGGGTCTGAAAATTGTCTTCTTCACACCATCCAACACGCAGAATTCTTACCATTTTGTGGGTCAGCTACTAATGTTTCAAATCAAATGCCTAAAAACCACAACATACGGGTCAGTCACTTGGAGTTACCTTCTCGCAAACTTAAAACATTCAGCTTGGACTTTACGTTTCGATGCAAACTTAAAACATTCAGCTTGGACTTTACGTTTCGATGCCCTTAATCAAGGAAGTGAGCAGAAAATCTAAAGGAAAAAAAATAATGACTTTGTGGATGTAAAGTCGCACATGCGCACACACACACATGCACACACACACTCAACTGAAATGAAAAAATTCTGTGAGGTGCATGATAGGAGAAGGCAGTCCGAAACCATAGACTTGTACTTTGAACTGAAGAAAGCAAAGGAAAGAAGCAATGAGAAAATTTCCTTCTCGTATTCCAAAACTGATTGGGTTACAACTTTAAAACTAAACTAAATTATTATAAAAGAAATAACATGAATTTTTTTTTATTAATACCGGTATTTTAAACTGGTGGTTAGTTGGGTTTGAGAATTTAATACATCTGTGGACAGTCATTGTTTAGCATCACAGGCTTTTCCGTGTCAGGAACTCTACCTTCTTCAGTCAGTCCTCTAATTTTTTTTCACAACACGCTGCGAGAATGATTGCGGCACCCGACTTACCACTTGCCAACGTGGGGCAAAAGTACTCACGGCAAGTGACCTGTCACTCAGGTCACATTGCAAGAATGATGGTGATGGCCTTCTAAAAATAAGTATGACCAAATTTCCCAGAGAATTTTTAACCAGCGTGTCAGCGTACAAATACAGTCCTTCCTATGTCATATCATACTAGTTAGCAAGCTACTAACGGTCGATTTCATTGGTTAATTTGAAAAGAAAGCAGCCAACTTGTTGTCTTCAAGCGCTGAATCAGTGCTCTTTGTTCAAAGTATGTCATTTTCAACTTAATCAAACAACAAAATAGTTATTTTGACTTTTAAACATTTATCATCAAGAGGAAGAAAGATAGCTCTATTTCACTGTATAAAAATTAAGTCACTGTTGGATTTAAGCTTTTAAGGAAAATCGATTAAAAATGGTCAAATCAGGTGTCCTGAGGAAAGTTCAGTGCTGTGACTGGTGTTAGCTGGCCTCAAAGAGCTGAACGAGGGTCTGTGTTGATAGTGTTAAAAGCCAGCTCCACCACAATTTTTGGTTCAGATACATCCTTGAGATTACTACAGAGCATCACTATTATAGAATGGTTCAGGGTCTTTTGTGGAGACACCGGAACTGGCTGATTCACCAGTCCTTTGGCAGTGGTAAAGTGGGTTTAAACCCCCAAATAAGCATCATCATCGTACCATTAATACTCTCCGATTCCCTGCTGCTGCATGCTCATGCATAGCGCTCATTCCCTGCCGACGCACATATTTGGCTACTATTTAATTTATTTTTACGGTAGCTCGACAACAACTGACAGTCTTGTTTTAGGTGTCGCAGGAAAGAACAAACACTCAACTAATCGAACACATAATTTCAAATCATTTACTTTCAATGTGTACACACGACTGTGCGTTGAAAAACATGTGTGACAAGTTGAAAAAATGCTTTGTTTGCATTCTATTCCGTTCTTTTACAAAACTCAGTCAGAAGATGAAGGGATGGCTGCATCTTCAAACAATTCACTTTCCTCTTCTCTTTCAAAGTTTTCTATCTCTCTATCACTCCCCTCATCACCAGATCAACTTTGTAATATGATTTCAAGTGCTCCATTGAGCGAGAAATCGCTACCGCCCCTTCACCTGACGACATTTTTTCTGGCACAGGAAATACGCGCCGCGCGCCGGTGCCATGCCCAGTTTCTTGGTTTCAAAGCTCCTGGGGTCAGCCAAGTTCACAATAGGCCACTGAAAGTATGGTCTACAACTCGCTCCAACATCCCCAAGACTAGTTACAGAGCTTATTTCCCTTAGATCATTTTCTGGAAAGTGTAGGAATTTTTTATGTTCCCGTCATGCGATAGTGGATGACACGGCAGAATGTACTGCTGTCTGTCCGTCATCCGGCCTGGCATGACTCGGCACAAGGGAGAGAAATCCTGTCAAGCTCTACTGGCTGACACAGCTGGTAAAAGGTTAAAAAAACCAGCTGGGCTTAAAACCCAAGAACGTCTAAACCAGTTTTTGTCTGTTTAGTTTTTGCCATAAATATAATAATTATCAAACATTCACCTCCTGCACAACCAAGTCAGTAAGGGAAGTGCCTACTTAAAAACACCTGCAGTTCAGATGAGCATCAAGGCTGTGGGCAAATTTCTGCAACAAAAAACTCCACAGCCTGTCTGACCAAAGCTGCCAGTTTCTATCCACAGCTAGGGTATGAGCACAAGCCGCTCAACTGAAGGAGGCCACTTAGATCAGATGTGTGGGAGAATTCACCCTGAAGAGGTTCATTGACATGATGCCCCACAGAACGTCTGCCTCCAGGCTCTCTATCTGTCAAAGCATGGGACACACTGCATGACAAATACTATTGGGCTTAAAGATGACTACAGAGTGAGACTGTGGAAAAAGAAACTACAAGGGAAGTGGAAGACAATTATGATCGAGATGGAGTGGGAAGGTCTAGATGGCCCCACACTTAGTCTCATCTTTCCACCTTCACCAGTGCAGAACTGGTAACCCCACCAATGCCATGAACTGGAGCCATGTCAGTCAAAGCCCAGTAAACACGAAGGTGATATTGGGCTAAGATCAAGGATAAAAATGCAAATCATAAACCAGAAGCTCCTGCTGGCATAACCTGAGGACTTTTTTTAAGCTTCCGGACAATGCCAGGAGTTCTGTTGGTCCTTTTCATGGCTTCGTATTTCATGACTTGACTCACAACACAAACAGCATATATCAGACATTTTAATGGTGAAGAGACTGCTTGGGAAGACCAAAAAAAAAACACCAATGTTGTTCTGCATGTTTGTATGTATTTGTCTGTGTACATTTGTGAAAGAAAGATGAAATGACAACTTTTTAGCATTGATTTCATCTATTCAATAATCATTGAAAAAAAAAGTGCTTTCTCCCCTACATTGGACAATGCACATTTTGCAGAAGGTATGCTCAATTTACACACATGGGAATTAACTTACAAGTTTAACTCTTCTCTTGTCCTAAAAACTCCAGCTGCTTTTGTGCCAGATCATGCTTGCTTCAACCCCCGAAGTGGAGATTTGGCAACTGCCACTAGTTCCTTGACGTAAAAGCCCCACCTTTTAATCCACGACCGTCACCATGTCAAACATCACAGGCATGGATGCGGAGAGGGGAGATCGAAACTGAGCTCTTCATGGCTTTGATGGGGTTTCATTCTGGTCCAAGACAAAGTGACCAGGCTATGCTCCAAGCTCCTTTTCATCATTTGTCCCCACATGAACTTGGTCAGAGATAGAGTCACTTGTAGTGTTGGTCTGTGTATTTCAGCAACAAATGCTCTGTCAAAGATTCTTCCATGTGTGATCCTATCTTCCCATTGCAACTCATGGTCCTCTTAACAGTGAAATGATAAGCAGCCAGGTTAGAACAACCCACTTCATCTATGACTCCCGTTTATGTTGAACTTGATGTTTTGCATAAAATCATAGGTCAGTCATGTATGCAGTACTTCATGGTAACGTGAATGTTCCCCCCTCAATCTGTCTCGTTTAATACACAGTCAGACCCAGGGTTATTCTTCCACAGCTAGGGAACCAGCAGTCCACAGGACACATGCAGTCATAGGTAACCCAGCAAAGGAAACGCTGCACTTGTGCGCGTGCGTCAGATGAGAACTGGTCATGACTTCTCAGTCCACAATTCCACTACGCTAATCACTACAGCATGACAGCTAGTTTAGTTTCAATTTCTCCATTATTCAACACCATGGAAGGAATGATGTGTGTGTATATGATGTGCACTTTCATGCAAGCAATAGCAACAGAACATCAACTGTCCCAGTCAAAGTCCCAATCACAAAAATTCCTGACGTCTCATATTTTTCTGGATTTATTCAGTGACAATCTCATATGTAAGTTACATCTACACATTCATCTGCATTGCACTTTTCCACCCCGTACACAACAGAGTGAGTCTATTCAACACTGAACATGAATGGATAGAAAAAATGAAATGTGAAAAAAAACAATGCACATACAGTGAAAGAAGAGATGTCGTCAGTCATCAAGACATTTGTCACTTGTTCCAAGAAAATCTTCTACAACTCGAAATTTTGATAAATGAGACTATACAAACTATAAGGAATGCAGTAGACAACAGTACAGGTACGAAACATTTAACTCCAAGAACTGGCCGAAATATATTGCTTGAAGTTGATGTGTGACATGTGGCGAGTATTAGAAGACAGAAGGTAAAGATGTTCGTCATGCTGGACTGCCTTCGTTTAGCCATGAACATTTGCTATCCTACACGCTCCCTATTTAAACTGCACAACACAGTGACGATGGTATGGCTGAAATGGATCACTCTTTTAAAGCTTGAATCCTCTTTCCATTATGGCCATATTGCTCAGCTCATCTCGGGAGACTGTTGGGTGACGTGAAACAGATCACGTTTGTGGATGTTTACTGCGATCCAGGTCCTGACAACTGCTGTTCTACAGGTGTAGGTAACAGACCAGCCAATCCATTTCTTCTATGCTCAATCATTCTTCCTTGCTCAATCAAGCGCCTGTATATGCGAAAACTTCCTGTTAGAATACTTTTTATCTAAGACCAAAGTATTTTCTTGATAGCTGGTGTACTATGGAAACATCTTTGCTCTCGCCAGTTTCTATACAGATAAATTTCTTGAGTGAAAGATGAAACTGAGCTGCATTTGAGCATGATTACCATTATGATTATTTGAGCATGACATGTTTAAAACCGACACACTGATAATGAAACCATACAAACAAAAAACGAAAAAAAGAAAGTGAAACTCACTTTCACATTAACAGTAGACACAATATTTTTCTTACTTTTGTTTATAATGTGATACACTCTGTGCATTTTCCATAAAACAGTATACAAAATGAACCAAAAGTGTACAGGTCCAAACGCCAGTGTCTGTTTTTTTTTTAATCTGAGCCTCAGATCTGAAATAAGCTTCTGACTCTTGCCCATGTTCTAGAAAGAGACAACAGCAGTGGTTACACTTCACCTTTAGCACAGACTTTAGGTCAAATGCTATACTTTGAACTGTTTTATTTTGATTAATCTAATTAGGCGACAACCCCCCCCCCCCCCCCCCCCCCCCCCCCCCCCCCCCCCCCCCCCCGCCCCCCCTAATTTTTTTCCTATCAAAACATTTAACAACTAATTTCTTGATCCTCCCTCTTGTTCCATTCCAGAATCTTTCTGGAATCCTCATGTCCTTAATTTATCTCAGACATGCTTCAATATGGCTCATGAGTGACTGGAGAAATAAACCTGTGCAATGCTTATAAGAACCTGGCAACAAGACTGAGACCACTTAGCAATATCTTTGTGACAATATCTCTGGCCTATTTCTTATTCAATTTAGCTTTTTGATGCCCAATTCCGTCACAGTTATGTTCCTTTCTTAAACATACTCACCTCATGAATTTATCTGAGCATGTATACCCTGCCAGCATAGTTTATATGTGTGTGTGTGTTTCTGAGAGAGAAAGGGGGAGAGAGAGAATGCACTTGCATCAGGAAAAGGCAGTACACTGTGCTCACATTAAGTGGGAACTGTCTGAACACCATAGATGGTCATCACAGATGTGACAAAGACCGACCCATTCTCCTAGACATATAACTTTCTTTATGTGCTTGGTTCATCACATCACAGACACAGCCACATCCCAATTTAACAATTCTCTTGTCAATCCAACGCTTCCAGACCACCACCTTAAAAATAAGCACAAACCGTTGAACCTCTATCATGATACATCCTTCACAGTAAGCTTTGACACACCATATCACATCCACTGCAGCAAACAGGCATACCAAGTCTTTCCGAACACAAAAAGCAGAAAATCTGATGATCAAAAGGACAAAACACCACCCATCGACAGCTCCTGGTGTTGGCTGACCAGATATTTGGGGAGGGAGTCTAGGGTTACGAACTGATCTTTTTAACCCCTTTTTTCGTAGTTCTGTGCTCCATTTCTCTTAAGCAAATATACTTAGAACAGGTTCTTCAGCTACCTGTCTTCCTTCCAGTTCAGAATGGAACTGTCCCCCAATATCCTTCTAACACACATCTGTCCATCAGGTTTTCTTCCCCCTTTTTTTTTTCACTTTCAAAGGGAAAGAAAGTGAGCGGAAATGCATGATGAAAAAAAAAAAAGCATGTCTACCAGATACTGAAAGTTGCCGTCAGTACCTGATCAAAGCATACACATCTTAATCTGTGACACAGTTCTTCCAAGAAGTCTAGACATTCACTATTTTCAACCTCCAAACCGTGCCATCTCAACACTCAGACTAAACATCAAAACATGCGTTGACTTCAACCCCAAATTTCAAAGGACATGGTCTCCACAACAGTTACAACACTAGTCCCTCATAGGACACCTTAGAGTCAGAGGTTTCCATCTTCAGCTGTAGATGCTCCAAGGTGTTCTTGAAGTGTTTGTTGATCTGCTCAGTCTCCTCATTGGCCTCCAGATTGGGCAGCAGTTCACGCACTCTGGCTATGATTTGGTTCAGCACTTGGATGGCAATCTGAAAGTAATATAGTTACCTGATTTAGCGTTTGGACAGCAATCTAGAAAAAAAGACACCATGATCTGGTTCTTTAGTTGGAATGCAACTAAAAGTAACGCCATCAGCACTTGGAAAATAACTCCCTAAAAAAAAATTCTATTGCCCCAGATTTTTAAACACTGAAAGAATGAAACAGTCCACATATGCAGAGCAAAAGTGTACGAGTAACAAACATCAACAAAGTGCACAACAGACTTCAGTCACTAGTGTGTGTACATGTTAATGTACAATTGTTTTCACAGCATAAAATGGATATCCTTTACCATAACTTGCATCCTACTGTTCTCGTTCTCACTTAAAGAGAGAAAAGTCAGACAAATGCCTTTCTCCTTAGTAATATGGACTTTCTATGAAAGTTCTGTATTTCAAATCAAATATCAAAACAGACCATGACCCCTTCATAGGCAGCTGATCCCTCTGGTCCAACAATGGCACAGAGAAAGCTTGGCAAGGAAGAACTAATCCATCTGATAAAGGTAGTAGCACAAAGAAAATCTTTGGAAAGGAAGAAACATTTACCTTGGTGCAACAGTGACACAAAGAAAGACTTTGGCATTAAAAAACACAGGATTTTGACATGAAAGAAACAATACAGGAATGGCACAATGAAAAGTGTTGACAAGAAACAATTCACTTTGGCACAACCCTAATGCAAAGTAACTGCTTTGGTATGGAAGATATAATCACTTTCATACAAAACTGACACAAAGTAAGGCTTTAACAGGTATACAATCTTTTTAGAACAACAGTAACACAACAAAGGCTTTTAAGGAAAAGACATAATAATCCTTTGGAAAAACACTAGCACCAAAAAAGTCAGAGAAAAGATAAAAGTGCTTTCAAACAACAGTGACACTGAGAAAGGCTTGACCAGAAAGACATATTCATTTTGGTAGAACTGTAGCACAAACACAGAAAATTTGACTGGAAAGACAACACTGAAAAAAATGTCTTGGACAAGAAAGACACCCATCACTCTGAAACAATTGTGATCCAAAGAATGGCTTTGAAGGGGAGAAACCAAGTTTGTTACAACAGACTTTGTTTATATATCAGAGTTCCGTTCCCAGGATTAGAGACTGGGTTAGATCCGTGCAGAAAGTGTGAAGTGGGAGGTAGGCAGCCCACATGACCCACCTGTTCACAGGATTTCTCATAGAAGTAGATGTAGTGGTTAAGGACCTCGACAAAGAGCTGGACCTGCACGGAGCTGTCCATGCACTGGTTGGCAATCTTCACCTCCTTTCTTCAGGCAGTCTGTTGTGCGCTTGGCATCACGCATCTGTACAGCACAAATCACTCATCACATACTGCAATGTTCATCACAATGAGATGGTACAAACTGAGACTTAACTCCATTGTTCTAATTCATACTTGCCTTCCTTTTAAGCTTACACACGCAAATTGCATGCATCTACATAAGCACAAATGAGTTGATGAACCCACAAAGGACCCTACACATACTGATGCAGACTGAACACCAGAGGCAGATTTTCTCCAGAAGAAGACATGCTAAGCTGCTGACACACGAGCCTTTTCGTCCGTACAGTTGAGACGAAACGTTTGAACTTGTGCGGTCTGACCAGTCAGTGTCAAACGGACGGATTGCTTCACGATAGTTTTAAAACCTTCAAGTTTGATCCCACATGCCGCTTCGAAGGACTGTACAATTGAATACGAAGCTTTTTTTGAATATTTACATTCTTATTTTTTGAGTTGACATTCCAAAGCACATCATGGCCTTGGTACAATTCAATCAAATGTTTGGTCTCCGAATCGGACAGTCTGACCGCCTTGCTGGACGACGCCATTTTTCCTTGTGCCATGGTGTTGGCTCAATGCTGAGCACTGACTGGTTGGAGGATACTAACAGTCCGTTTTGAATAGATCACAGTGTATCTCGAACGGTCGGGTTTGACTGGATGCCAAAGTCCGTTTGAGATGTACGTTTACTATGACAGACGCTACGTTTGGGATCAGGTTCGACCGGTACTTCCGAAGTGTACGGGCGGGGAGGCTCGTGTGTGTCAGCCGCTTTATCCTAAAAATATTTTCATCACGAACAGACAATACAAAGTATAGGAACAAAATGAAAGCCTCAAGAATTTTAAAGAACACACAGTATTTTTACAAATGTGATGCTTTACAGATGCACATGTATGCATGTTCACACATTTACATCAAGATGGCCACCATGACTAACGGAGAATGCACAACTGCAGATCACACTTAAACCAAAGAGAAAGTCTTCAAATCACTGTCCTTGTAAACATGGCTGCCACTCATTGCGGTATTCTCTAGTAGTCTAGCAGTGCTGATTTTTTTTTTTCCATGGTAGGATTTGCTATTTTCTTCATCTATCTCACACAGTCTGATTTCCTTGCTACAACTATCTATGTTTACAGTGTTTTTCTCTGAACTCCGCCTCGGCTGCATCTCTTCCATAGCCAATAATGGATATATAGGCATGGGCACTGTGTTTGAGGCTTAGCTTCCTATCTGCATCAGGTTTGTCCACCTGTGGGAACAGGATGCATCCACTTGTTTAGCCAGCCAGTTCCATGCCACAGAGCGCTGAGAAGACATCAAGTATCAACAATTTTCTTTTCTTTTTTTGTAAGATACTTTGTCACAGTATTTTGACTGTGTGGGTACACTCCCACACACACACAGATGGGGAGATATATATTACATCTTCCCAAGAACACATATAAAAAACAAGAGAGAGATCAGTAACAACGCTGATGTTAGCCATCTCCTTGCCAACCCTTTTTCATTCATGAGAGGATACAAAAAAAGAAAGAAAAAAAAAAAAAAAGAAACCTTTTGGTACCACCTGGCTTTGTCAAAATCTAACAAGTGATTGGTACAGACAGTTTCATTTGTGATTACTCATACCTAAATGATGCTTCCATGGTTTGGTTGGTTACTGCACTTGCTACTTGCAAAAAAAGCTTATGAACAGCAACAAGGTGGGGGGGTGGGGGGATGACAGAGTAAAAAAAATAACACCCACCCACTTCAGTTGAAAAAAATTACAATATCTAGTGGAAAATTCCATAATATCTTTTCCACCAATTAATGACAAATTTTCGTCTTCTTTTATTTATTTTCTTCCCCCTTTATTTTACAGCACTTACGAGTTAATCTCCCACCACCTGCCTCCAGTCCCAGTCTCCCACTGAAAGCACTTGTATTGACCAAACACACACTGTTGACGTCTCACTTACTTCCGTTTCATCAGCTCCGGATTTTCCTGACCAGAAGAGGTGGAACAGACGGCCACTCCTCGGCACTGGTCAGGTTTCTTCAGCAGTTTGGAAGCTGCCTGGGCACAGTGGGTCTTCAGGGGCTCATGGTTCTCCTCCCCGAAGCAGGACATTTGCTCCAGTGTGCCGATCATCAAGGTGATGGCTGCCAGCTGAGCTTTGCTGTCACTGATTTCGTCTTCGTACAGCGAAAAAGCCTGCCATTATACCATATTATTTGAACTAGTAATTTAAAAAAAAAAAGAAAAAAAAAATACGCAGGCTATCTCTGTCAAGTTCAGAGTACATACGAGCAACTACCAACAAACCACATTCTGCTGTTTAGATCAATCAACTTCAATCCCATCATTCACGCACAACTGCGACTCCAACATCTGTTGCATCTTCCCCCTCCCCCTCTTCATAAACACAGAAATACACACCCACCCCTCTTCACACATACAGAAATACACCCCACCCCTCTTCACACACACAAAAAACACATCCTCCCATCTTCATACAGAGAAAAATACACCCTCCCCTCTTCACACAAAGAAAAATACATCCTTCCCTCTTCACACGCAGAAAGACCCACCATCCCTCTTCGCACAGAAAAGACACCCCCATCCTTCTTCACACACAGAAAGACATGCCCATGCCTCTTCACACACAGAAAGACATGCCCATCCTTCTTCAACACAGAAAGACACCCCCATCCCTCTCCACACACACGACAGACACCCCCATCCTTCCTCCATCCCACACACAGAAAGACATCCCCATCCCTCTCACACACAGAAAGACATCCCCATCCCTCTTCACACACAGAAAGACATCCCCATCCCTCTTGCACAGAAAGACATCCCCATCCTCTTTCACACACAGAAAAGACATCCCCATCCCTCTTCACACACAGAAAGAAAGACATCCCCATCCCCATCCCTCTTCACACAGAAAGACCCCCATCCCTCTTCACACACATAGAAAGACATCCCCATCCCTCTTCACACACAGAAAGACTCCCCCATCCTCTCTCACACACAGAAAGATATCCCAGATCCCTCTTCACACACGAAAGACTCCCCCATCACACACAGAAATACACTCCCCATGCCTCTTCACACACAGAAAAGACATGCCCATCCCTCTTCACACATACACAGAAAGACATCCCCATCCCTTTTCACACACAGAAAGACATCCCCATCACACACAGGAAGACACCCCCCCTCTTCACACACAGAAATACACCCCCATCCCTCGTCACACACAGAAAGACACCCCCATGCCTCTTCACACACAGAAATACACCCCCATCCCTCTTCACACACAGAAATACACCCCCATCCTCTTCATGCACAAAAAATACATTCCATCCCTCTTCACACACACAAATACATCACACCTCCCCTCTTCACACACACACAATACACACACCCCCATCCCTCTTCATGCACAGAAAAGACTCCCCCATCCCTCTTCACACACAGAAATACACCCCCGTTCCTCTTCACACACACACAGAAATACACCCCCATCCCTCTTCACACACAGAAAAACTCCCCCATCCCTCTTCACACACAGAAAGACTCCCCCATCCCTCTTCACCCCACTCCCCCTCTTCACACACAGAAATACACCCCCATCCCTCTTCACACACAGAAATACACCCCCAATCCTCTTCACACACAGAAAGACACACCCCATCCCTCTTCACACACAGAGAAATTATACACCCCCATTCCTCTTTAATCACACAGAAATACACCCCCATCCCTCTTCACACACAGAAAGACACCCCATCCCTCTTCACACACAGGAAGACACCCCCATCCCTCTTCACACACAGAAAGACACCCTATCCCTCTTCACACACACAGAAATACATTCTCAAACACAAGTCTACACAATACAATGAACCAGAGCAGTGTATTGGAAGAAGTGGCCATCTTCACTTTCATTTCTCTCAATTAAAACATTAGAAGAAATAATAACCGCTGTTACAACCAAAGAGAAACTGAGTTGTGCTGGAAAATTCAAGCATGTGTTTTACATCAAACATGCAAGGATGTGATGGTTCTGTATCCGATTCCGTTTACCAATATACGATTTGTATTTAAAGCATGAAAATATATGAGTCTTTGGACAATAGATATTTACAGTTTTTGTTTTGTTTCTTCAGGTTTCTTTTTGTATGTCCGTATGTGTGTGTGTGTGTGTGTGTGTGTGTGTGTGTGTGTGTGTGTCATGGGGGGGGGGAGGTGAGAGAGTGTGGGATAGGGGGGGGGGGGGGGGGAGTGATAAGGGGGGGGGGGGAGGGAGAGAAGCTGGGATAGGGAAGAGTATCATCAAAAAGGAAACAAAAACAGATGTTGATCTATTGTTCAATGTACAGTTGTTCTTTTTATGGTAACTTTTGAAAACTAAGTTATCTAACATTTCCTTGGTATCCTTTCAAACAAAACTGATCAAGCTTTTGTACAAGAGTGTGTTTGCTGATGTACTGTGACATTTTCTCACATTCTGTTACAGGGATGCCAACAGTGCATACCATATTACTTATCTTCCTTTGAAAAAGACAATTCTTCACTGCAAAGGGTGCTCGGTGTATGTGTTGGATTAATCTTTTTCCCAGTTATTTCCCAGGATATCAATTCTTTGTTTGTAATCAGACTTTTCCATGGCTGTTAATTCTTCATCTGCTGGTAATCAGTCTTTAGTTTTTTCAATAATTGTCAGTTTATCTGCTTTCAATCTTTTCCATTAGTGTGTCTGTTCATCATCTGACAGGGTTCCCACTTCCTCACAAGGAAAAAAATTCAAGGGTTTTTGAAGGGCTTCTAATGGGGATATTTTAATTTTTAAGGGGCAAATTTAGCCATACAATTGAAAAAAAAAAGTTAATAATTACCTTACACATGTAATCCAGCCATGATGATAAGGTGATTACACTTCTGTAGTTCTTTTCTAAGCTCAATATCATATACAAAAGATACAAAATGAGGTGATTATTCACACTTCTGTAGTCTTTTCTAAGCTCAATATCATATACAGAAGATACAAAATGAAGTCTTTATACAGAAAATGAGAAATTAGAAAAAGAAAATTTTCAATCTGTTTTCTGGACCGGTATCTGACACTGATGTCCAGCTGCTTCTGTTTCGAGTTCTTATTCAATGATTTGTCAAAAAACATGACAGATTCAGTCTGTGATTTCATTTTTTATCAGTTCTGACAGAAAAAAAGAAGCAATGCCAAAAGTCGCAAGATATCTACTTTTGGTTTCCCACACACCGATAGGTCGTCGCAATCAAGGAATCTGGAAACATTGCTGGAAAGCAGATGACATGCAAAATGATTCGAGAGGCGAAAATCGATGTCGGAAGTCTCGTTCACGTTTGTTCTCCGATTCGTCTCAAATGCTACAGTCAGTTTTGGTCTGAAAACGATTTTTAAGGGGATTTCAAGGGATGGTAGGATGTCTGCAGTTTTCAAGGGGCCTTTTTGACCCAGTTGAAATTTAACAGGGTTTTTCTAGGGTCTTCAAGGGGCGTACGAACCCTGGTCTAAAATCAGTCTTTTCCACAACGATCCATTCTTCATCTGTTTTAAATCTTTGTTTTTTGTTGTTGCTGTAAACTATCAGTTCTTCATCTGTTTGAATACAGCCTTGTCTATCGCTATCCATTCTTTGCCTGTCTGTAATGTCTCTTCCACTACTATTAGCTTCTTTTCCACCAGTCAGTTTTTCATTTGTTCCTTAACAGTCTTTTCCTTTACTACCCATTCTTCATCAGTCAATACCAGTCTTTTCATTACTACCATTTTTTTGTTTATCAGTGTATCAGTCTCATCTATTTTCAACTAGTATATTTTCTGGTTCAGTTCTATCTATTTGAAATCAATCTTTTCCATTACTTTCTGTTCTATATCATGTCTTATCAGTAGCAATTTGTTTCTTGTTTGTAGTCAGTCTTTTTAATCATTATCAATTCTTTGTTTTGAATTTTCAATCATTATCAATTCTTTGTTCTGAATCAGTCTTTCTCATCTTTATCAGTTCCGCATCTGTTTGCTTTCAGTGCTATTTTCAATTCCACACGAAAATTTCACATTTTTGCTTTCCCCCCCCCCCCCCCTCTCCGTATTACGGCCATGTTGACGCCTCCTGTTCATTTCTCCTTTGATTCTTCTAGAAACCAACTTCCCACTCTCTTCCCAGTCTTAACTTTCCACCACACCCCTTTTTCTCTTTATATAGCACAGTCTGCTTACTTTGTTGCTATCACCACCACCTTCTCTCTTTCTTTAAACTTTCCATCTCTCTTCATACAAAATGGGAGAAAAAAGGAAGAGAAGATCGGAGAGCTGGGGCAAAGGAAGAGGATCGGAGAGAAAAAGCAAGAGAGGTAAGAGGGAACAAATGTTTACCTGTGAAAAAAATTCATAAGCCACTGTTTCGGAGTTCTCAAACTTTATCTTGCCAGCAGCCAGAGCCCCCTGGAAGAAGAGACGTAACGGAATCTCAGCCTGTTCCGCCTTGATCAAAGCACCGATGGTCTGGTGGCAGAACTGGAAGATCTTCCCACACTTCTTCTCCCAGTTTTCATCCTGTAAACAAACATCGCATGGTCAAGGAGATCTGTTCAGAGAACTGGAGGTCAGAATGCTCACTGCTAACAACTGCAATCTCACAGTTCTCCTCTGTCTCTTAAGGTCCTCTTTCTTAGCACAATGCATCATCTACTAATCTAGATCATCACTGTGGTTGCTTCAACAAAGCGGTCATAAATCCTCTTAACCCTAATATATTGCTATGATACTGCACAGAACTGTCAGTGCTGCTGGCTGAGTGAACTCCTGGCACTGTTTTTGCATTTTGGAACAAGCCACATGTTCTCCTTCACTCTCACCGTCATCAATGCTCTTCAAACTATGCTAGAAAAGCAGACACCATTTGCAAAACCAGGTCTGATTAAGTGTCATAAAATATTTTCCCTTTCATCACCAGTCTGTTCACCTTTCAAGCATATGGGAAACACATGTAAATGTGTCGCAAGAGTGCCATCTTTTAGATTGAAATGCACAAGCTGTGTTCTCACAACATGCTTTAGCAGATTGCGCCACTGAAACCAGCAGTATTTCAGCAACATTTCAACAGGAAATTACTGCAGATTTAGAATAAGAATGATTCTGACACTATGATTTTAGAAAGAAAACAGAGTGGTGACTGCAAACGGTGGGTGATGAAGTTTTCTCAAGCGATGGAAGCAGCAATTCTGGCACAATTTAACAGATTTAGTAAATTTTGGGGGGAATACAACTAAAGACAAAATATACCACTCTTTCATGATGACATTTGTTGTATGATGACTTTTGTCCAGAAATAAATCAGTTTATTGTGAACAAGATTGCAGACTGGCATAAACAAAGCTAATCTAGTCTAGTTGAAAAACTGTTAGTCCCAACAATTTCTTTGAAAACTGCAAGATTACAGCCTTCAACTGGACATTAAAGACTGAAATTTTATAACTGTCTGCAGTTCCCTTGGGCAGTAAGCAGTGAAAAATTGGCCAGTCTCTTGGAATCATGGGCCAGGCCAGGCCAGAAATACAGAATACAGATGCATGCAGCAATATTTGTACATAATGTTTCTTCTTTTTGAATTAGTTGTGTTTAGAGCCATATGGCCCCACTGCGTGTGCGTTTGTGTACATTAATATTTCTGGTTTAATATTTATTTTGTACATGATTTTCCTTTCTTCTCCTTTGTTTAGAGCCATAATGCATGTGCAGTTGTGTGTGGTGTGTCTGCATGAGTGTGTGTGTGTGCAGATTTTTTTCCCCCCGTGCGCTAAGAGTTGATTTTATAAAGATTTTTGCACATTACAAATACCATAATTATTATTATCATTATTATAATCATAGATTGAATCTGTCCATTCATTATTTTTGTATCCAACGCTGTTACAATTTTAAAAAGAAAAAAAATGGCAAGTAAATTTACAAAATGTTTTACATGAAAATATTTGATTCAATAGACTGTGTTTTAGTCAATGTGGAGTTAAATTGCTAGAATGAAAAATGCCAACAATATGTGTACTGTATCACTGACAGATCTACTTAGTCAGATCAGGGGCCTGATAAATCCTTTGGGCTCTTAGCGCAGAGACACCAGATACACAAAAAACTGGCACTGATAGAAATGGGTTAAAATCTTTTTAATCTTCAGTATTTCAATATGAAAATTTCACAGTTGGCATGGAGGCCTTTTATTTGCATTTCTTCGATTTTGTCCAGCATTTTGGTGCAGAGCACTTAAACAAAAGTTCGCTTGCTATCTGTGCAAACACCCTGAACCAAGCGATTATGTTAGAAAAAATTTCATATTTATATACCTGATTTACAGTTTTCTTTGGAGAATTTATACACCTTCTTTAACATTTTCTTTGGAGCAGTAGCCAGCAGTTTTTGATGATGACTCAATTTGAAGACTCCGCTTCCAAAGGCAAGAACTGATTTCCACTTTCTTCTTTGGAAGCAGAGACTGAGCAAATGACAACTTTCAGCATGACTCAGCTTTTCAAAACAAAGGTCCACATTGACAGTTCTTTATTATTGTGGGGAAAAAAAGAGTAAACATGTCACATACATTTGAAACACAACCCTTTCTATTCATTTTACACACCCCAAGGAGACAGGTGCTGCTAGAATGATGAGGTTACAAACATTCAAAACACAGCAAAGTTAAAAGCAGCTGCTGCTGCATTTCAGACAGCTGGAATTACAAAAGCACAGACACTATGTGCACATGCTGCATAAAGAAAAGGACGAGATGTGACGGAAGCCCTACCTCCTCTTTGAGCTGGCTGTATCTGAAGGCCAGCCTGTAGGCAGCAAACACAATGGGAGGCAGAGTGTAGCGGATCCGCTGGTCACCCCCATTGCCAAAGTGCTTCCTGGCTGTGTTCAGGATCTGAAACACAACACCATTCTGCTACTGCTTCATCTCATTCACAATCTGCTGCTATTGTCTCAAGGTGGGAGGAAGGATAAAAACTGCATTCATTTTGATAAAAAAAAAAAAAAAAAAAAAGTTAGGATTTCACATCACACACACACAAAACACAACTAAGATTCACACACACACACACACACACACACACACACACACACACACACACACACACACACACACACAAGGGCAAGTGGCTCGGTTTTCTTTCTCTATTTTAATGCTTTCTTCTCCTCCCCACCCCCCCCTCCCCCCCCCCCCCCCCCCCCCTTCTCAGTTTCTTTCCATCCAAATTCAGGGGGAGCACATGCACTGCTTCAATCCTTGCTACACAAACTGGAATGAACACTTCAGAAATCAGAATGTCACCATATTTCTGTGGATAAGAAGGGAAACTTCTGTATTTGTGTAGGCAACAATTATTCAGCATAATTCACCTGTCAAACTGCCCTGAACACACCAACAGACAGAGAAAGTCATTGTTGGCTAAAAACAGTGCACAACCAGCGGCTACCAACACTATGATGTAGAGACTGACAGGCTGTCTGACCACTGTAGACACGTAATAGCTAACAACATCACATCAAACAGACAGACATGCTACCTGACATGCAGACAACCAATAGCTATCAACCCCATGCCTAACACACAGACAGGTGGCTGACTTCTACAGGCAACTTGAAACTGCCAGTTCTATGCTGAACAGACACACGTTGCCTGAGTACTGCATGTCAGCAGTGATATCCATCCTTATGATGCCATGGATAAAGCTAACAACAGATCCTGATCTCATGTGCAGAATACTGTGTACATGTACTTAAAGATTACACAAATGAGACTGATATACACTGCCACGGTTCACAACACAGGGTTTTTTTTCCGCACTAGTCTTCTCACAGACCTATCTTACCAAAAACTGTTGGTTGGGATCTTCAGAATACAGCAGGTGAATAAATCTCCCCATCAAGCCTTGTTCTTCAGCAAAGTCTTCAGGGTCGTCAGGTTCTTCAGGCTGGTCATTCTGGTCTTGTACCAGGCAGTTGACAATGTTCAAAACTGAGTCCACCTGGTAACACAACATGAAAAAAGCCTTTCAAAATTATGGGAAAAAAAAAAAAGCTGTACAGTCATGTACTTACATCTGTTTGCTAATTTACTGAACAATTATTATTATATATTACATTATTTGTCAACCCTTAAGATGACAGATGACACTCTGAACATAATAAGTAATGGAGTGACAAAAAAGACTAAGAAAAAATTCCACAACAGGAAGAAATACCAACAAACCAGTGGACAGAAAAGCTTAAAATAGACAAATTTACCCCTGCAGATTTACAGGACAAACAAATACATGGAGGTCTTACCCACCAATAACAGGGAGGAGAAGGGTGACACACGAAATATTATGTTTCATCTATGGATAAAATATCAACCGTTCCATGTAGAAGGCTTAAAAAGAAACCACAGCAGTCATGTCCAAGCTCTCCACCTCCAACCCAGTCTCCTGCCTCATCCTCTCTCTCTCTCTCCGTCTTTCTATCTCTCTGTCAATCTCTCTCTCTCTCACCCCACACATGTGTGCGTGCGCGTAAGCCGTCAGCTGACGCCGTAGTAAAAATGTACACACACACACACACACACACACTCACACACACACACAGATCTGATCATTCTCTCTCCCACTGACATGTTCTTGCGATGGCACCAGCGTCTCATTCTCCAGAGCATTGGTGATGATGTGGCAACTCATCAGCTTGCGTCCCTTGTAGTCAAAGTAGTCAAAAAGCGGCCCAAAGTGCTGCAGGGACAGCAGAGTCAGCACATTGTTGTAGGTGTCCACCGGGATCTTCATCAGACGCATCAACTCTTTTGAAACCATGCTGCCATGCTCCAGGCTGGAGTGAAACAAAACCAATAGAACTTGAGTTAGTGTTAGGCTGTGCAGATTTAGGGTTTTGCTTTGCAGGAAAAAGGAAGTCTTCATTAGATAAATGTATTTCCAGACTGGAAGGGCTAGAATGTTAATTATTAATGTAGGAGTTAAATATCCAAACCATGTCTATTTCTTAAAACTATATATATTTTTGCTTTGCAGGAAAAGGAAGAGGTCTTCATTCGATAAATATATTTCCAGACTGGAAGAAATTTAAATGTACGAGTTAAATATCCAAACCAAGTCTATTTCTTAGGTTAACTGACCACAGAAAAAAGCTTTTTAATATAGACCATACATGAATTATATTCTAACAAAATGTTCATTTCCTTAAAAAGAATGCATAAAGAAAAGTCACACTACGAGCTACACCCCCAGACTATGGTCTTCACAGAGTCTGCCCTGAAGTATTACCCTAAACTTTTCTTTCAAAGAAATCTCTACATTCACTGGAGGGAGTAAAATAATTTTTCACAAAAATGACATGTGCAAATACAAACCATGGTACAGAAATAATCTGTGAACTTCCAATTTAATTCAAATGTCAAAGGGGACAGACAAAAACAGATAACCAGTCAAAGGGAGATGCTGAGAGATGGGGCGACATGGTACAAGACAGATCATAATGGCTTACAAGCTGAATCATTAATGACCAAACAATGCACTTACTGATCCAGATTCAGACGGTTAAATATTTCTTCTGTGGTCTCAAGCACCTTGTCAACATAATCCACTTGTGTCGGGTAGCACTTGAGAGCCAGGTTGATGAGCGCCACTTGAAGGGAGACAATGTCTTCTGGCGGCATATCTGGTCGGTTCTGTTGTTGACAATACAACATGGTAGGTGTTGAAAAAAAAAAAAATGTAATGACTGCCCATTAAATTTGCCAAACAAAGCACACATTGAAGTTGTAGCTTTGCCACAATTTGACACAGAGCAATATACAATTCTGAAAAAAAATATCAGATCTAAAACACTGAGAAAATAAGAACTGTTTAACAAAGTATAAGGACTTTATGTTATTTAGAATTATATTTAATACATTTAACATGTCTTGACAAAGAGATTTTATAAATGTTGAAAATAAATAAAAAGTAAATAATAAAGACAGATAAAAAAGAAAAAGTAATGATCTCTCTCTTGTCAACAGCAGAACTTACAAGTCCAGACGTGACTCTATCTTTTTTCCTTATACTTACCTGTCCAAACAATTTGCCCCTGTGTATTTTTTGCTTAATCTGTGTACTCATTTTTGTACATGTGGCGGGGTAATCAAAAACGGTTAAGCTCTCACTGATGTATTGATAGTGTTCAAGTACTTCAGCTGTTTGGATGATCCCTGGAGTCTTTAAGCCAGGGTACAACAACAACAACTCATTCTTTTGCTACTGGAACTTGGTTTTAACTGCCTTTGATGTGTTAATTACTAGCATACATTCTGACCTCAGCTTTTTCATTCAAGATGCCATTTATATGCCCACTGGTCTGTGCATAGTTGTCTGTCGGTTTGAAATGCCATTCCAACTATTGGTTTGATATGCCATTGTTATGCCTATCATCACAAATATTTAGGCTTTGGCTCTCTAAATTCCTACTGACAAGCCTACTGTAACCACTTTTGTTTGGGCACTTGGTTTAAGCTGCCATTGATGTACCTATTATTGCTATGTTTTATCCTTGGCTCTTTGTTCATGATGCCACTGACCCGCTCATTTGGTCTGAATTTTTGTCTGACCATTGACCAGTGTGTTCTTTGGTTTAAGCTTCCAATGATATACCTATTATTACTATATATTTTGGCCTTGGCTCTTTATTTCAGATGTCACAGACACGCATACCGTGACTGTGTATGTGTGTCTCAGCTCTTAGTGTAAGTGACAGACATGTCTGCTCTACCATGTTTCTGGTCTGGCTTCTTAGTTTGAGCTTCCATTGACATGACTTTTTGCAGTGTGTTCTTTGGTCTTGGCTCTTGATTTAAACTGCCATTGACATGCTTTTGACTGTATTATGGATCAAGAGCCTCAGCATTTGTTCTTTGGGGTCTCTCTTTTTCCTGATCCTGACAGCATTTCATCTCTGTTGTGCCGTTTTGTCTTTGTTGGAGAGCGAAGACTATTCACTGCACCTCCAGATTGTTCAGACAGACCATTAAAATGGTTTTGAGCATTTTAACGCTTTAGCTTGGCTGGAGACCTGCACAGAAACATTCTTATAGGAATTTCAAACTGCCCATGTTTCAGGTGAGGATTCAACCTCCATCCTTCTTGATATTCAGGCATTTGTTTGGACAGTAAGTATGAGAAAAAAGGAATTTTTACAACTAAAAGTAGTGTCACGGTACACTTACCTGTCCAAACACTTAAGATAGCCTCCCACCACAGAGCCAGCAAAAAGGTGTGAAAACTGATCTAGCTGAGAAAGAGGTCAATACTGTGAACTCACTAAGGGAAATTGCTCTGGTGCCTATTCATAATGGAGGAGAAGATACCATCCCGCTCTTCCATTTTTTTGTTGCTGTGGTCCTGATGTTTGGCAATGTTCCACGCTGAGCAGGGACAAGGTATTGGTTTGGACAGGTAAGTATATTGTAAAAACTACTTTCAGCAATAGCGTTCCTTTTTCTTTCTGGAATTACTGGACATTCGTCAACATTTTCAAAAAACACACAAAAGCTTTTTGAAATCATCTACCTTTGTCTTCTCCATTTTCTTAAACACTAGACTTAGCATGTAAAAATGTTCCAAACAAAATCTGAAGGTTTTTTTTTGTGTCTGAAATCCCACCTGAATGACTTGAGAAATCTGCTGGGAGAAGATGTCGAAGAGCTGGATGTCAGAGGGAATTCCTGACCCCTCTTCATTCTGGGCAAATGATGCCAATCTGGACACATTCATGCAAGCACTGAGAACTTTTGCCTACAAAGGACTCTGAAGCTAAGGGCAGAATTGCTGTTTCTTAAAATATGCTATATTGTCCATTAAGGACACAACTGATGTTTCTCAAATAAATGCTATCTAGTCCACAGATAAAGCATTTCCAAAAATACAATGCATATGACTTTTACTGCATATGTGTATCTCTTAATGAGGCTTGAGATCACCATAAGCACACACTGACAGAGCCAAAATTACTAAGGCTGTTAAATAAAACAAACAGCGTCACAGTCATCTGACTTTAAATGAGTTACAGAGTCAACTTTGAAGAGTCCTCTCACACAAATGACACAATGAGCATCACAGTTAAGCTTAGTCATCTGATGTCAAAAGAACCAGAGGAAGTTCCACCAGCTTCAAGTTGTTTCTCACGTGCATTTGCCTGAAAACATACATGTGTGCTTCAGTACACAACCTAATGTTACATTAATTCATTCTATACTGTCAATTTTTGTCCTTTGTTTTCTGTGGAGACTATGCTGTTACACCAGGAGAGGAAAAAAGCCCTGTAAATGTGAAGTTTTAACCCTTACACATTTTTGGGGAAATCATAAATGTATAATATACATAAAATTCAAAACACCCAAGTACTCTTTGTAACAAGGTAGTTAGAAAGGGAAACACTATGGCAAACTTTCAAACCGATAAGGGGAGTTTTTATTATACTCCCTGTCTGGCTAGTATACTTACCATGTCAGACTCTAATGCTATGATCTGACATGGTATAGTACATGACGGTCCAAAATGAAAGCTAGTAATCTCAGAAACAGCTTCATCATTCACATGGACGAGTGAAAAACTCAACATCTAATCATCCTTTACACTGTGAACCGACTTGGAGCTAGGTGGTTTACTTTTCAGTGACACATTTCTCCACTTAGTCACCAACTTTCTCCAGTCAGACCCGTTTATGCAGACATCAGTAAGAACCCCAAATGCAAGGAGCACGAGGATATGATTTCTTTTCCTTTGAAAACTACATGCTACAGACTTTGACAAGCTCAAAAACAACGTATGGGTTAAGAAAATAAATTCAATTTCCATTCAGTACTTAAGACTCCCACCTGTCAATGAGGGCAATGATGATGTTTTTGACGTTCACTGGGATGCAATTCAGCACAAGCACGAAGGAACGCACTGAGGGTTTGGAGATGGAATTCATCAGGAAACACCTGACAAAGATACAGCAATGAAGGGTTACAGATGGAATTCACAAGAAACATCTGACATTCAAAGACAATATACTTGCCAACAACATGCTTCCAAAGGGTTTCCATCCAATATAATGGTTTTTGACCTCAGAACATCTGATCTGTCTGTATCCACCAGTCCACAATTTTCCTTATAGAACCAATCCACTCTATACGTTGTTTCTGTCTTTGTTATCTGGGGTAGATTTCAGCAGTAAGATGCTGCATTTTTAGCGTTCTGCTTTAGGCTCCAGCTCATAAGACTGCCATTTGCTGCATGTTCCAATAGACTGAAGAAGTTTTCACATTATTCTGTTTCTGGCAAAATTAATATAACATGATTGTGGACAATTTAGGAGCTCAAGCATTACTAGCTCAGCAACCGATGCTCAGATACCAGTGTATATGATATGTGCACATCTAACAGTGTCAAACACCACTGGCATCGTGTGGCCAAGACGCAGTAGGTCAGTGATGAGTGTATATGAGTGACCACAGTGTTCAGTCATGAATATCCGTAACATACAGACACATAACACCACACCCCCACAAGATTTTTATTTATAATTGGTGCAAAATCTGACTTGCAGGTTTTTTTTTAATCTCTTCTTTTTATATATGAACCCCTGTTTCATGACTTGATCTGAAGTTTTACAAAAACATATGGTAATTGGTTAATATCGCCTTGGCAATTAAAAATTTTAATCTACCATGTGTAAATTTTGAAACAATGTTTTTTCAAATCCCTAATGAAAATGTACTGGGGATTTTTTAACAGTCAAAATAAAATGAAATAATTACAGTCTCAGTCTCCCAACTGAGCCCATGGCAAACTTGAACTGGTAGAAGCCAGCTGGGGCAGAAAATCCCACAAATAAATGGTTCTGATGGGAATTGAACCCACAACCTCCCAGCCTGGGGTAAGCAACGCTAACCACTTTGCCACTGCAATTGATGTCACTGTATCAACGCTAACCACTTTGCCACTGCAATTGATGTCACTGTATATTTATTGTTGTTTTTCAGTATTAGACTGTACAAGTTTAACAATCCTGAAATTCTTCAAGACACATTCTGAATCCAATGTAAATAGCTGATACAGAAAAAGATGGTTTTTTTAATTGAAGTGCCATATCTTGATTGTCTCTTTCAAAATATATAGCAGTAATGGTACGCTGACTATGCTTTCAATGAGTGGCTTCTGGAGGACTGGTTACAGCTGAGCAATGCTGAATAGGTGAATCAAGGCAGATTGCGACTGAAAGATGCATAGCCACATCTGATGAAAATTCAGTTAGCATTCAAAACCTTTCATACCTGTTCTATGCATGATTTCCATGTTTTCATGTTAGGGTGTACCTTCGTTTGAGTGTGATAAGAAACTTTGCCATAAGCACAAACAAACAAATTTGCCAGTGTGCATATATCCTACCTGTATGACACACTCCATCAGGTATTCTTGAGCGATGGGGATCTTTGCAGTTCACCTGTTCCAGTACTCCTGGCAACACACACTGAGCACACACACACACACACACACACACACACACACACACACACACACACACACACACACACACACAGATATGCACGCACAGCCAGACACAAATTTACATATATATGTACACAGTTATAGAAGGTACTTGCACTCAAGTTCAGTATCATACACAACAGAAGACAACACACATCATAACCTAGGTTTCTGAACATATAACTTCCTGAAAAAAAAAAAAAAAAACACAAGTCCTCATTCATGAATCAATGTATGAATACAGAAGGATGCTTTTTTTGATGATCACCAAAAATGACTGACTTGTGCTGTTTCCTTAGTCCATAATATATCCTGGCAACAGCCTGACCCAAAAATACAGATGCCCACAGTGTTGATCTAAAAAGGGAAAGCGACCGAGTGGATAAGACACCCACCTAGAAGCAACAGAACCACAGGATCAGGCACTTCTTTTTCTCCTGCTTACCACTGTACCCTAACTGAAAGTCTGAGTGCTAATCTTTTAGATCAACTGCTAAACCGAGATCCTCCATGTGCACATAAATGAACCCATGGCAATAGTTGTGCTTTGCGGATTTTCGAGGAAAATCCACTCTGACAGTGAATAAAAACCATACATAAACAGAAAGAAGCAACTAAAACAGGAGCGGTGTTGTAGCATGGCCGCATGCTTTCCTTTATGACACAAGCCTGAATTTCCCTCTGAGATGTGCATTGCAACAATACAAAATAAGCATACAATTCAAACAGACATAAACTGATGATTCCATCAGGCACACTCAGAACAGTTCTTCTTGAAGGAGGACAAGTCACGTGCCTAGCGTTCGAAGATCAAACCATTGTGAGTCTCATGAGCACAACACAACACGTTTCACACCCTGTAAGTATAACTCTTTACATCAGTAACCTGAATGTGCATTGGTCAATCAGTGGGACTGACATGAGCACACCAACATATCTCTCATTTTCAATGACCTAAATACACATGGCCCCAACCAGTGAAACACACACCAACCTATCTCCCTCTCACAGGCCTTTTCATACTAAAACAGCTACTGGGTGTTTTATCTAAAAAAAACTGAGCAAATTTTCTTTATTTTTTCCCCTTAGTATACAAACTCTCAGGGAGAGTGGAGGGGCAGACTGAACAATTACAGTGATGTCAAATCTGCCAGAATGAGCAATGCTGAAGTCCATCTTGCAGTAACTACCGTAAACATAGCTTTTCTTTTTTTTTTTCCCCCAATGACCCTTTTAATACCTGGTTCACTGACACTTTGGAGAAATCCTGCTCTCCTGCTCTCACTGTTTGTGTGTGTGTGTGTGTGTGTGTGTGTGTGTGTGTGTGTGTGTGTGTGTGTGTGTGTGTGTTTATTTTTTTTTTTGTCAGGGCCTGTAACCCCAAAATCATTCATACTTTTTGACAAGTTGTCGAAGAGGCAAACTGGAAAAGACAAGATTTCACATGCCAGTGTAAGAGCCATTGCTCAAAGCATGTTGATATGTCAAAGTATTTGATATGACATTTAAGACAGCAATGTAGTTACACTCCATAGGTGTGATAATCACTATGGAGCTTCAAATATAGCTGCTGTTTTTTCCCCCCCCAAGTGTTTTCTTACATTCAACAGATACTTGGCATATCTTTGCAAAACGGGGGTGAAAAGTCTAAAGCATTAAAACTGACACAAGAAGACAACAATGTGGTTACACTCCACAGGTGCAAGCACCACTAAAAAAAACTTCCTGTCCAGATGTTTTTTCCCCCCCCCAATTTTCTTAAATTTTATAAGCGTAGAATACACTGAAATCATACAAGTAAACAAGCCTAATGTCACTTTGTACCTCTCCACATTAATGACCTGAACCTACACATCCCTAACCTGGGACTGATATAGCACATAAACATCTCTCTTACCTTCTTGTAACTCTCGACATCAATGCACTCCAGCTGAGACAGACGCACAGATTAGTGCCCACCAAGATGCGCAACTCTCGCCTCTCCTGTTCACGACGTTCTCGGTCGCGAGAGTGACCCTGGTGCTGCATACGGACCCAAAGCTTGTTCATCTCCGCAAAGTTCAGCTGGATGAAGTCCACTGAGTCCATAACCGTGCCAGAGTCACTACCCCTAAATGACACATGAACAACAGCGAAGTGGAGTCTGGTTTTCAACCATGAAAGATGGAACAGATCATTGCCATGAACCAATGACTACTCTGAATCCAAGTATTTTTATGCTTTTTTACAGAAAGTTTATTTTCAAGAAACTAGTAGGTAAGTGACTGAAGTGCTGGAGGTAGATGAAGATAAAGCTCAGCCACAACACCAGACTGGTGTACATCAGGACCCCCTGGCACTGCTTCCAAACCCAAGTTTGACCTGTACATCTTTTAAACTCAATTGTTCTATCTTATCCACTTCTGAAATCTAAGTTTGACATTGTACATTCCATACTCAGCAACACACCTGACGACACTAAATTATCCTACAACATTTTAAGGCTTCAACCTCACACTCAACAAAAAACAAATGCTGGGACACATTCCTGGCTTCAGATTAAACGTTTTTTCTGGTCTGAGTCGGCCCAAGTAGTCCCTTGTTGCCACCACTTAGGTAACACCATCCTAGGCTAACAGTCTCATTTCCATTTGTCAGTGTACTCTACACTCTTGATCAACAATGTCACTCTAATTTCTATCAGTGTCTTCAACACCATCCAGGACCAACTATGCCTGTCTAATTCTTATCTGTGTTCTTTACATCCTCCTGGACTAACGACGTCAGTCCAATTCCTGTGTTCCCTACACATTTAGGACCAACAATATACTTAGCTCTCTATCTGTGTACTCTATGCCATCAAGGACCTACAGTCTATGTCAGTCTGATTTCAATCCATGTTTTATACATCATCCAGGACCAATACTTAATTCTTAATTCTATTTGTGGACCAACACTACTACTTCTATTTGTGTTCACTGGACTATCCAGGACAAACAATGCCAATCTAATTTACGTCTGTGTTCTCCTACACTCCAGGCCAATAATACCTGTCCGTTTTCTCTACACCACACTCCTACAATCCATCCATGTTGTCCACACCATAAAGGGCCACCAATGTCATTCTTATTACTATCTATGATAATACATGTCCAACAATACTATTCTAATTTCTGTCTGTGTACTTTGTGCCATCCAGGGCTAATATTACTACCTTAATTTTAGTACCAGCAATGCTATTTAATCACTGTGTTCTCTATGCCAGCCCTGACCAACAATGCCAGTCTCATTTCTATCCACATTCTCTATGTCATCAGAATCAACACTGCCATTTCAATTTTCATTTTTATCCATGTCCTCTACACCATGTATGACAAACAATGTCACTCTAATCTCTTCTCTACATCACTAAGTTCCCTGCATCACACAAGTCCAACAATGCCAGTCAAACTTCCATCTCTATTTCTATAATCAAAACCAAAAATACGCATTTAATTACAATCTGTATTCTTTACAACATCTAGACAGAGAATGTCAGTCTTATTTCTATCTGTGTTCTCTACACACTGAACAACACCAGTCTAATTTCTGTCTCTGTTCTTCACATCATCCATGACCAATGATACCTTTTTAATTTCTATCTGTATACTGTCCAGGACAAACAATGCCAGTCTAATTTCTATGTGTTATCTACATCATGCATGACCAACAGTGTCAGTCTGGCTGTGTTCTCTACACTAGAGACCAACCACGCCAGTCTAATTTCTAAACTTGTTCTGTGCATCACAC
Organism: Conus betulinus; assembly: GCA_016801955.1. Taxonomy (NCBI): domain Eukaryota; kingdom Metazoa; phylum Mollusca; class Gastropoda; order Neogastropoda; family Conidae; genus Conus; species Conus betulinus. The sequence goes on from JADBJO010002352.1 coordinate 136,389, forward strand.
AAGATCAACAATGCCAGTCTAATTTCAATCTGTATCCTCCACACCATCTATGACCAGCAAAACTATTCAAAATTTTCGATTTCTAATCTCTTTGCGTATCTAAATCAGCGAATGCATGCGACTAAATGTTGTCCATGCGTGGACTGTAGGATTTAACAGGTTGTGTATGTGACTAAAAAGGTGACTCAAAGGCATAACAAAAAGATATGCCAACACTATAATCGAGATAAAAGCTCACATACAGACATGTACACAAGTATCATTGCAAATGCCTAACATGAATTAAACAGACAAAAACAAACAACAACAACAAAACAAAAATTAACAGTAATACAGCAGATTAGTCAACGAGACTTATTCCTTTCAATCAAAACACTGGACTGCTCTGAGAGACACCCACGCGCTATCCTCTTGAACGTCGGGCAAGACATTTTTGGTGCATTGCAGAAGGTAGTTACGCAGGAAGAGGCCCCGCAAAGGATGCTGCACCCCTCTGCACATCTCCACCAAGTCTTTCAGGATGTCCTTCCTGACAACTCATTGGACTTGATATAAACTGTGCCCACCGTGATCAGAAGGTACCTGCAACCAGACAGAAACTCTTACATTCTAAAGGACGGAAAAACAGTCCCTGGCTCTTGGTTTGAACCTAAACTCTTCGCAGGCATCTGATACCAACTGAACCCTACATTGTGCATAACTATGTCTGTTACAAAAGGCAATGTGAAAACAGGCATCAGTCATGCAACACACCTAGCATAAATAAAATCTTCATTTTCCTGACATGGTGTGGTCTCCATGTCCTTACATGGTGTGGACTTCATGTCCCTGACATGCTGTGGTCTTCATGTCCCTGACATGCTGTTGTCTTCATGTCCCTGACATGCTGTGGTCTTCATGTCCCTGACATGCTGTGACCTTCATGTCCCTGACATGCTGTGGTCTTCATGTCTCTGACATGCTGTGACCTTCATGTCCCTGACATGCTGTGACCTTTATGTCCCTGACATGCTGTGACCTTCATGTCCCTGACATGCTGTGTCTTCATGTCCCTGACATGCTTCATGTCTCTGACATGCTGTGGTCTTCATGTCCCCGACATGCTGTGGTCTTCATGTCCCTGACATGCTGTGGTCTTCATGTCCCTGACATGCTGTGGTCTTCATGTCCTTGACATGCTGTGGTCTTCATGTCCCTGACATGCTGTGGTCTTCATGTCCCTGACACGTTATGGTCTTCATGTTCCTGACATGGTGTGGTCTTCATGTCTCTGACATGGGTAGTCATGGCGTGGTCTTCATGTCTCCTTACATGGTGTGGTCATGGTGTGGTCTTCATCATGTCTCTGACATGGTCTGGTCATGGCGTGGTCTTCATGTCTCCTTACATGGTGTGGTCATGGTGTGGTCTTCATGTCTCTGACATGGTGCAGTCATGGCGTGGTCTTCATGTCTCTTGACATGGTGTGGTCATGGTGTGGTCTTCATGTCTCTGACATGGTCTGGTCATGGTATGGTCTTCTTGTCTCTTGACATGGTGTGGTCATGGTTCATGTCCCTGACACGTTATGGTCTTCATGTTCCTGACATGGTGTGGTCTTCATGTTCCTGACATGGTGTGGTCTTCATGTCTCTGTCATGGTGCAGTCTTCACTTCACTAACATAGTACAGTCTTCATTCATCTGTGAGCTCAGTTGCTATGTTGCTGCCGTATTTATCACTCTTCCACCGACATCTTCATGCTAACAAAATAATACGTATACATCATCACAATGTTTCCAAACAAAATTTCCAAAACAGCAAGCAAATGTGGGGAAAGGGCAAAGGGAGAAATAGCCAGAAACAAACTTTGCAAAACAGCATCATCTGCATCAAAGAAAATAAACCCATCATCATTCTAGCAATGGCACTGCTTAAAGTGAAAACGAACTGCTCTGCCATGATTTGCCATTAATCTGTTCACTTGCTTTGCTTTTGATTTTAATGCCTACAACCTGTTGAAAGAAATAAACATGGACATACTTTGCAAATCTCAGTCTAGTGAAAAATACAATCATGAACAATGTTCAAACTATTCTGTGTGTGCAGTGTTGCTAATACCAGCCTACATCAAGATGACCAATACCCTTGTTTTCCATACCAAACAGGACATCTGACATCTGCTTGTATAGGCCTTCCTTGGCTTTAAGCAGTTTATGTTCAACATCTAGGCCCAAACAACATCCCTCGCATGACACAAAAGAAGTGAAAGGATACTTACAAACGTGGCACGATGTTACCAGCATACTGGACAAGTTCATACAGGTCAGCCACTTTACGTCCCTTCTGAAACTCTTCCACTAAGTACATCTCCAGATGCCGAAGCTCATCCGATATTGCCATGTCTGAGCAATGTTCAGGACTACTGGATGAAAATCAATCTGTCATTTTCTATTACATCTCTACACTACTCATGCAACAATAACCATCATCAACGCCACTTAAATTTAGTCCTGTGCTGTCCCAGCTTTCAATTCAATTAGTTTGCAGATTTAACAGATGTATGGAATACTGAATGAAGCTATGAACAAGATGGGGCTGTTTATTTCATGTACAGATCACTATGGGAATAATCAACAAGAAACAAATTGAATTATTATGCTAGAGATACTCATAAAAAGCATTTCATCTCTATTATAAAGCTTTGTAAAACACACACACACACACACACACACACACACACACACACACACACACACACACACACACACAAACACACACACACACAACACACACACACACACACACACACACAACACACACACACACAAACACATACAGAGGAAAGTACACTAGATGAGCATCCAGGAGAGCAAACACCTCCCAAATGTCAAAACAGATCAAACAAACAAATTTCTAAATGTCAACAGATCCTGAATCAGCCCTTTGAATTCATTCACGTCTACATCACAGACCTGCACTAAAATTTAACAGATTACCTGCAGCTCATATTCTATCTTTCCGTCAGGTCTCACTCAAATCAATTCTGCCGATTTTGTTTTAATCTTGCTAATGGATCCTAGATTTGCCCTTTGATCCAGATCAGTAAAAAAAAAAAAGTGGGAGGTTTCATCCCTGGGCCATGTTCCACCTTTCCACAATGTTTTGTGCTGAACTGAATTTTTATCCATCCTTAGATCCATTTCTGCACTATGTATCAGCAGCAAAATCGAATAGGTTCACTTTGGGGCTATACATATTCCATCTTTCCACCAAATTTTGTTTAGATATGTTCAATGCATAGTCTTTGCATAACTGTCTTTGTTAACAGACACATAAATAAACTAACCTGAATGAAAACATAACTTCCTTGAAGGAAGTCATAAAGACTAACAAAAAAATATGACCCAATTTTAACTGTACAATAACAAGTGCAGGAGTACACAGAATGTGTGATTAAAGGTCAGTCCCAGTTTTCATAAAAACACATAACTTAAAGTAGGTAGCGACAGCTAAAATTTTTGAAGTGTGAAATCATTTACCTTTTTTAGATACAACTTCAAAAAACTAACATTTCACACAAAAAAGTGAGTGAATATCTTCATTAGGTCTGGAGTTATGGCTGTTTAAAGATACAGAGTGCAAAAAATTATCCCAAAGTGAAATATGGCCCATTTTTAGCCACTCTGAAATCACATTTTGCCTTCACTGACAAATCCAGTCTTAATAGGACAGCATATTCAATACCTAGGAAATTCATGTTCCAAATTTCAAGCTAAATTTCCTTTATACAAAAAAAAGTATGCAAGTATCGAAGTTTGAATAAATTCATGATTTGAAAATGGTTGAAAATGGACTGACAGCCATATAGAGAGCACACAATTTCAGAACGCTATCACTGAAGAGTTTCAGTATCTGAAGTTTGACTCTCCTATCTATTTCTTCACTAATTTTTTCTATACTGATCTGAATTTATTTTCATGATAAAAATAGCCTTCAAACTTCAGATTTAGAATCCTGGTAAAATCGTAACAAGGATTTTCCAATTTCACCTCCTTCAGTGCAGGTCTTTTTGCTGAAGGTTAGCGCTGGACTATAAGAATTTTCAGAAGAAAACAGAATGCCTTTACTGTATAGGAGCCGAAAGTTTAGTATCCTGACAGACACAGGGAGCAAGTGCAAGTAAGGATACAGCATTCATAGTAACTCTTGGGGGACAGCAGGGAGGTCCGCAGTTCTCCCAGCATGGTGGAGGCATGCTTCAGCCCATCCATCAGACGCCCTTTGTCCTGACCGCAGAATATCACCACATGTACATCAAATAATTTAAGAACTACTGTATTTGTTAACAACACTTAAATGATTTGGCACTCACTAAGGCTTAGCAGTGATTATGCAATTCATGAATAGTAGGGATAACACATTATAGAAAAAATCCAGATAATAACACAGATTGAAAACAAGCTTTTATTATAGTTTTAATAAAGGGTAAACGGTTACCTACCAGGCATCTTTTCATTTGAAACGCCTGATTCTTCACCACATTCAATGCCTCCTCCAACAACTTCTCTTGCTCCTCTTGAGGAGAAAGCTGCGGGGTCGATGGCTGGACAAAACAAAGGAAAGACAGCAAGAATGCGATGTTCAAATAGACAAACGTTTCTACATGACATGATAATACATGTCTGTTATAGTATTATCTTCCTTTAGCACCACAACAACCAACCATACTTGAGCTGCCAACTGCCAAATACTTTCAAATTACTTAAATCAGACAACAACGGGCAAATCTTTGGCTATACTATGTTAAAATCTGACAGAACTGTGCATAGTCAATGTAAAGTACAATAAACTATAAAAAAAATTCTTAAAAGAAAGATGCTACTTGCATCAAGAATGTATTACTAGAGGTCTCTGAACATTATAAATCAAATGTAGGTGTGTGCGTGCATATGTGTGTGTGTGTGTGTGTGTGTGTGTGTGTGTGTGTGTGTGTGTGTGTGAGAGAGAGAGAGAGAGAGAGAGAGAGAGAGAGAGAGTGCATGCATTATATGCAAGGATGTACATGAGTGCCTGTGTGTGTGTGTGTTAGTTACTCTGCATCAGTGCATGCAAGTGTTTATGTGTCTGTCTGAAAGACTATGTCTGTGTCTGTGTGCTTGTCTACATGTGTGCACTGTGTGTGTGTGTGTGTGTGTGTGTGTGTGTGTGTGTGTGTGTGTGTGTGTGTGCGTGCACGTGTGTGTGTGTGAGTGTGTATGTGTGTCATGTATTTATTGATTTATGAATATACACTTGCTATGTGTGTGCGTTTGCAAGTCATAAGAGTATGTGCACTACATGCGAGTGCACTATGCACTAATAAAGTACATGTCATGGGAAGTAACTCAATACATGAGAAGCATTTTGCACTGGTTACAAGACATCCATTGATTTTAATGACACTTTTTGTCAGACATTAAAGATAGTATCTAATTGTGTGGATCCATCAAAATTCATTAAAACATTTAATAACGCTGCGGCTTGTGAGCAAGGCATTAGATCCCCGTGTTCTACATTCTTACTATACCAGGGGGACCAAACACTCAGTGCTAGAGTGCTAGTCTTGTAATCTTGATCCTGAGGGTTGCAGGTTCGAATCTCCACCGGGCCGTTTCAGTACTTGGGATTTTTTGCCTCGAGATTAACATTGGTTCTGACTCCATTTCCCATACAGTCCTTCAAATGAGACTATACACCAAGGTTCTGTGTGTGAAAACACGCATAACATCTTGCACACAAGTAAAATCCCATCACCAACTTTCGGAAAAGAAGGCTGGTTTGGCACTGATATGGATAACACGTTATACATAGCATGCACCCTGCGCGAGAAATGGAAGGAATGAAGGAAGTAAGGAAAATGACCAAACTATATTGACTGGATGACATGGGAAACGACTGAATGACGCACCAGCTGGCAGCTCTTTATTGGGCACTACCCAGGAAGGCAGCCCGCTTGTAAATGAGTGTGGACTGTAAAGCACTTAGACCTTGGTCTCTAGCTGATGATAGGCCCTATATAAGTATTCATAACAATAAAAACTATCAATGCCTCAATTTTGGTCAGTCAGAAGAGACAGTCAATTGTCGTGCTTGATTTAACGTTACCTATACAAAGTGTCTATGACCTGTAACAGTAGAGTTCATAATTTTCTATCATCAGTTCAATCCCCTACCCTTAAAAAAAAATGTTAATACCTTTGCCATTGGTGTGTGTACAATATAAAGGAACTACTGTAGCTGTCTCACGACTCCATTAAGCACTAGGATCACAAAGTTAAATACAATTTATAATGGAAGTTTACTGCGTGTCCTATAAACTGTGTGTTTCTAGTGCTTGTCATAGTTTCAATACAATCATACGCTTTTTTTTTTTCACTCAAGATCCCTGTTACATAGTAAAAAAAAAAAAAAAAGCCCCGAATTGTTGGAACTTGAATGTTTCCTTGGAATTAGCACAGTGATCAAGAACCGTCTAAAAAAAACAAGACGGAAGCAAATCATGTTTGAAGGTGTGTTGTCAAAAGTTAAGACTATCCGTCTAAAATAAATTACTTCGAAAGTAAAGACTGAAAAGTAAAGTAGGTTGGCCGTACATTTTATTTTAAGGCTTGCCGAAACTGAAAACATGACTGATGGCGAGTGGTCGGTCAGTGACAGTGCCACCATTCATCAAGAGCACACGATTGAATCACGTCATGTTTTTACACCTGATAATCCACTCTGCATGTACCAAAAGCCACACTGATTCTTGAATATAATTATACGTCGAATAAGACGAAAGACTAGCTTTGGTTTGTATTGTTATCACTTTTCATTCGTAAGGAAACAGAAATACACCCACCATCTTGATCAGAAGTCATGTGACCATGAAACCGATGTGCATGCAAATATGACAAGGTTCCCTCAATATTATCTTGAATAGCTTTTTTGCCTATTATTTCTAAAGTCAAATTATTGAGAGTCAAAGAAAAGAAAAATATGCTGAAAATATAAAATTTTAATGTTTACCCATCAGTCTTGAAGCCGCGGGAACTGTGACGTGCGCTTTCAACTCGAAGCAAAACATTGTGCACAGCATACGAAACGAAGGGTAAAGTTGAAGATGGGAGATCTTGCGCTCTATCAGACTTTAGGGAGAAAGATTGGTGTTATGGATCGGAACATATTAAGGTAAGATTTATGCACTTATAGTTTTCTTCATATACCTATCCATACACGTCTTTAAATCTTTGTCATATAGACTTTCAAGTCAACCGAGTCCAAAGTCAAAGTAACGATTGTAGTAATGTCGGATTGAAGTTAGTGTGTTTTAAATTACATCACATCCCCCTTTCTTTATCAAAATGATCATTTTATTTGTTTGTCTCTGTCCCTGGGAGTATTGTGTATGTATGTTTAACTTTGCCCATTCACTGAGTCCCTCGGCTGCAGAAACGTTCAGTATTACTGAGAAGTATGTCAATATCCACATGTATCCATCCCCCATATTCAGTGTGAAGTACGGGCAAGCAACTTTCTCACAGTAGCGTACCTACCATTCCATACGTGCAAGTTAAAGGACTGGAAAACTTACAAGTGCAAGTCGTTTTACCGCAAGCAGATGTGTGTGTGTGTGTGTGTGTGTGTGTGTGTGTGTGTGTGTGTGTGTGTGTGTGTGTTTTGTCCGTCCACATGTACTGTCTTCAGGGATAAACAATTCTTTAATCATGATTACTGTGAACCCAACACGGAGCCACAGGTTTCGCTAACTAGTGCAAACTGCATTCAGTGGCACTCACAGTTTCTGGACCCATAGTAACATACATCATCTTCCTAAAAACTGGTTCACTCAGAAACGAGTAGGTATCCATCACAGCCATTGGCAACCTTCGTGATAAAAGGCAACAAAAATACCTCATAGCAAGCACACATGCAAGCTTTTTAACCTTTGAGATTTTTTTAATGCCAGTCCTGGAGGTATTTGAGTTGCTTGTTTTGATGCACATGACCTATAACCGTTTGCAAATTTTATAACAAGAACAATGGTAGAACAGTGTTCAGAATGTGAGGGTACAAAAATTGTTGGTAATGTTAGCAGCAGCAAGTGAGCAGACTGGCAGGAGTCAAAATCTGGTTTACAAAATCAAAACAAATGGAAACAATGGCAGTGTCAACTAGTTTCAAACTTCTGGTCTGCTATTGAGAACCATCACAATTAAGTCTCCTGAAATAATGGTTCCATTATTCAAAGCTTTAGTCAGGCCCATTCTTGAATACTGGAACTCGGTATGGTGCCCCTAGTACAGAAATTATGATTGAAGGTGTTCAACGCAGATTTACGAAGTTTATAACTGGAACTGGAGACCTTAATTACAAGGAGTGCATTGCTCTACTTAAGCTGCCCAGTCTTGAATTTAGGTGACTAAGAGGTGATTTCATAGAAGTATTCAAGATCATGCACAATGTTTATGATCCCTACACTACCTCTTCCCTTTTGACCATGGCTGCTGATTAAAAATATAAGACTTGAGGGAACAACTTCAAACTTAAGACCAATTTTGTAACTGACCAGTTCCACAAACTTTTACTAGCGGTATTATAAATCTGTGGAATAACCTTTCCTCCGACACCATTAACGCTTCATCAGCAAACGCCTTCAAAAATCAAATTGACAAAACTTTCAAGGACCATGTATTTTCCATTGATTTAAATCTTTATTGAGATGGTGATGAATGTACTATACACTGTGCCTGACTAAACCATGGGACAGTTCACTATATAGTGATCCAAAAACATATAAATGGACACTAATACGAGGGCAAAAGGCTTTTTACTTTTGCCCATATGGCTAGTGTAGCAAAATATTTCTGTTTCTGTGAGTTTAATCATTATGATTCGAAAGGACCTTTGTTAGCTCCTTCAATTGTTCAAATCCGAAAGTATGCAGCTTGCAAGAGTCCCATGAGGGTGCCCCATCCTGTAAAGTACTTTGTAGGTGTCCATGTACAGGGATGTCTGCTGTGTGTGAAAAGAGACTAGGATACTGTCTAGGGCAGTTTAATAGTATAACCAGCCAGCTTATCTGTAGCCCATAGTTAAACACTGTCTCAGGGTGGTGCAGTTTGACCAGTGTGTCTGTAGTGACCAGTGCACCCTGAATTCGCATTGGAGGGGTTTGAGGATTCTGGTAAGGCACAGGAGAATGATGAAAGAATGGACTTCTCATGCCCAGGAGAGAGAAGGAGGACATGGCTGTACCCCTGAGATAATGGCTGTCACTGGTAGGCCGACTCTAAGTAAGAGAGTGTTTATCCTTTCAAGTAGTTAACACTGGGCATGGGCCGATTGGGTGGGAACCAGTTTGGAGCCCCATTCCAATAGTGGGGCATGCAATGCAAACAGAGGGACCAGCCAGGAGGAGCCAGCCAGCAGATAGACAGATTGACAGGCAGATTCCATCTTTTCTGTCCAGAGACGTGTTTAGCCAACCCTCACATTTTTTTTCCAGGAATTTCCATGATTTAAAAGTATTCCCAAATCCCCTGAGCAAATGACACATCCAGAAGTTTAAAAAGATTGAGTGTCAGTTTTTGTGGTTATCCACTCAGTGATTTGAACTAATTGAAGATGAAATGTATTAAGTGTTCATAATTCACTCTTTGTCACAGTTTGAAGATAAAAACTTGTCAGTTTATATCTGCAGATATATGGTTAGTGTACTTGAGTAATTTGGTGAATAATGTCTTATCTGTTATTTTTCTTTCAGATCTATATGGACAAACAAAAAGTATATGAAAAGTTCCTAACTTCATAACTTCTTTTCCTTTTGAAACACATATTTCTAAAACTGTAATTGTAGTGTAAAAGTACACAAATGCTTAATTGATGGTTTTCTTTTGAAAGCATATACTAGAATATGCAGTTGGCAGATGTGATTCATTTTAAATTGAAAGTCAGTTCTTAAAATTTGAGAAGTATCCGTTCACTAATTTGTCTTGTCTTTGGAGGCCTGATGAGCTCAGTCGCTTCTGCACTGGACTGGTGATTGTGGGGGTTAGGGGTTTGAATTCTTGCTGGGTCATTTTGGCATAGGAAAATTTTTTCCCAGGGTTAATATTGGATCTGACTCTTCCTAAAGAGTCGTTTAGATAAGACTAGACCGAGGTTCCATTTGTGAACACAGCGTCCTGTAGAACTCATAAAATCCCTGGACTATTACCAGCTTTTTTTAAAAAGAAGAAACCAGTTTTCTTTTCCAAAAGTAGGTGAGAGGATGACATTTATGGATGACATAATACATAGCATGCCCCTCTTGAAAACTGATAGAAAAAGTGAAAAACCGAGTCAGTGAGTGACCAAGTGAATGACACAGAAAGGGACTGAATGTAGCACCAGTAGACAGCTCTTCAGCCAGAGTGTAGTGTTAACAAGAGAGAGGATTGAAAGGACCTAGGCATTTCTTTCTCTAACTGAGGATATGCGCTAAGTACTTTCAGTGCTGCTCATCATTTCAGCATATGGACAATCCAGATGCCTTGTTTACTCTGATTATTATTGAAAAATATTGACTTTCATGTTTGCATAATGTATTTCAGAAACATAAGCAAGCACCTTATAAGCACACGAAAAAGACCTTAAATGAACAAAATCTAAAACATACTGTCTGCTGCCTGCATTGTATCAAAATCTTGACACCATTATACCAGGAGTTGCGACATGTAGAATAACATGAGGATTCGTCTGACTGTTTCATGTATCAAATTATTGTTTGTCAACCATAAAGAAAATGTTGCAGTTTATTTTTTGTTTTGCTCGGTATTCTTCTGAATAACAGTAATAATAACAGTGTCTTCTTCTTTGCAAACGCCTTGGTCTGCACGGTCAATCCAGCCCTGAAGATGAATAGTGCCGTTTTCTCTAGCTCTTGTGTAGATTGCCATCTATAGCTTTGTCATTAGAGCTGTATCTGTTGGGATAATAACAGTGTGAACAGTGAAGTAAAAAATGATTTTTTCTACCATTATTACAGGAAAGCAGCAGAACTGAAGAATTTGCTGTCTGTGCGAGCCAGCAGCATATCGGTGGCAGCACTTCGACTGACAGAGACAGCCAACATTGTATTATGCTTGGACTTAGCAGGAAGGCTGCTATCTCAGCCTGTTGATAAGGTAAGGCTTGTACCCATTTAGGTTTTGCTTCAAATGACACTGTAAAGTATACCTTCAGCAGCAAGTTTACTTTTACTTGATCAAGTTGAAGTGACCGTTTTATGAGTTTTGATTTTGTTTTCATATTCTTTGGTTTGGGCTGATCTATGGTTACAACCTTCATAAAAATGTTTAAATATGGTGTTCAATCTCTGTTCATAGTAATCATACTGTCAGTTTCAGTTACATGTGATTTGCAACACTGGACAGATATTTTAATTCTGAACATGGCATCTAAAGTTCACAGTTTACTACTTGATTGTGAATTTTCTGTGTCTTTTTTTTTTTTAATGGGTAAAAGCAGTGTTGAAGTCTGTTCTTGATAGGTAATGAATTTATTGCTTGGTACTGTCTGGGACAGGGGAAGTCGTCATGGTATTGCTTAATTAAGTGAACTAAGCTGAAGTATTAGCCAGGCTTAACACACCAAGGTTTTCACTGCACTTATACATGCATATTTTCACTGACGCACCCCATCAAATGTTGCACTTTCTCTGGGAATGGGAGGTCATGCATTCACTTCTTTTCTGACTCGACTGAGAATAAGAAATATAATTTCTGTTCCCGTTTTGAGTACGCATGAAACATCTGAAGGAGTGTACTCAAAAGATGACAGACCAGTGCTTCCTAATCCGGGGTTTTGTGTTACAATGGGTTCTTACTGGCCAAGTTTCTACCTACTTCCACACTTGCACACTACACCACGGTTCCACAGGTCACAACAAACTGCTTTAGCACGTGGTGATGGCAAGATCTTGGGTTGTCTCAGTGTCTGGCTTTGCAGTGGACTCTGGGGACTTAATAGTTCTTTGATGTAGAAGTTTTCTTTTTCCTTGCCCCACCTCTGAGTTTTGGGCTTGGTCTTTATCTCTCAGCTTGTCTTTGACACCTAATCCCAGCATTAAAGATCTTGCTTCCACTTCAGTCACCCAGACCATGTTCCTTTGAACCTTAATCTGTCCTGCTCACTCCTCTCTCTTTGGTAATTGTATCGTGTTGTTTTCCTCACTCCTCGTCCTGCATGCAGTTTATAGTGTAGGGATGTAAGGAAAGAATCTCCTCAGGGGGAAATGTTGCTTCTCTACCACCTTATTGACACCCGCAGTGAATTCCTCTGTAACTGGATTTTTTCACACATCATTTATACACATTCCTGCATAATAGCCTAGCAAACAACCACTTCTTGCCAAATGGACATATAAGAAATACCCTACTTCAGGGGTCACTTCCACACAGTAATCATCCCATAGAAAGCTACAACAATATCATCCACACACATTCTGACCAACCTGACAATAGCATCAACACAGTGCCATACATCAATACCAACCTGAACTAGCAAAAGACTCCTACAAAAGTCTTCCAAGTGAATTGAATCGATCTGTTTACTAAACAACTCCAGCTGACTGAGCCCCTAACACCCACGTGATGCGCCAAGGTTCAGGTGGATTGCTTGTCTCCCTTTCATTATCAGATGAAAGGTTCGAACTCGGGGGGTCCTCACCACCGAAGATGACAACTGCTACCTGATAATAACTTACCTGACAACTGTGACCACCTTCACACTGGTCGAAGACCTGCAGTAGGAGAGGGTGCTTCAGCTAATCAGCCAGTTACCCACTTCATCACGCTGCAAATTCTTGTCTTTGAAAGCGCGCGTAGAGTCCTTCGTGAGAATGCGGCTCCTTGACATTTTATATTAGAATTTATCTGTAAACTGAAAGCTACTGAAAAAAGAAACCAGGAGAGTGTTTGTTGACTTTGACTTCCAGTTTTAACAAATATACTTGAATATATTTTTAATGAAAAACAGAACAGTTGACTTAAATGTGTTATACCATTTTCCTCAGCTTTCATTTGATTTGTTGAGGAGTAGGCATATAATCTGGACCTTTCTTCCCTTCAGATCATCGCATTTATTCCTAATGATATCAGAGGGACTGCTCAGACAGTGGGTTGATCTTCAGGCATTTCCTTTTGTTAACTTGAAAGAAAAAAAAAAAAAAGAAGAGGGAAAAAAAAGCACCAAAATGCTGATAAGAAAACTGTAGAATTATATTTAGCTGCTGATCTTCCAAGACTTTTTTTTGAAGAAAATTATTTCAAAAATAGTTCCTAAAATTCCATTTTGGGTGGGAGAATGGAAGGGGATTTCAGAAGTTTAAAAATCTGGTAATGTGCAGGGCAGGGTGAGGAGTACTTTCTGGAAGAAGCTGTTGAAGTACTACTGAGTAAAGCTTTTCTTTTCTTGTAGTGAGATATGTTTACAAAACAAAGCGTAACATAACTGTTACTTAATACATGTCCAAACAGACAGATGAATGTTCAGCAAGAAATGTCATCTTTGAATGTCACAAATAAAACGCACACATGCACACACACACACACAGTCTAATATCACTATGTGGATAGACGTTAAATTGAAGACAACAACACACACACACACACACACACACGCACACGCACACTGAGTTACTACTGTATTCAAAGCAGACATACATGATTTTGACTGCCCATGTTGGTAATCTTTTACTTTGAAGTGTGTTTGTGATGTGTCAGATGGAGGCGGTCAAGTTGTCAGGACTGAAGAAGACTGGGTACCAAGTGGCCCTGAAGACGCTGGAGAGTGTCCTTGATCTCAACACCAAAACCAGCATGCGGGATTTGGCAGTTCAGTTTGGCTGTCTTCAGGTGTTGGATGCTGCTGCCAAAGTCTTGTCGAGGTAAAAGATGGGGATTTGAACTTAACAGGAAACTGTATGATTTCTGTTTCTTGATCAGTCTCTCTCTCTCTCTCTCTCTCTCTCTCTCTCTCCCTCCCTCCCTCCCTCCCTCCCTGTGCTCCTCACATTTTCTCAATATATATTTATCTCCTTCGGGGTTTACCACATGAAATAATTAGCTGCATTTTTTTTGTCTATTGCAGTGATGTTACAGTGTAATGCCATTCTGTGGATGACTCAAGGAATGTTTGTAAATTGGCAAGTGATGAATGAGTGTATGCTTGTTCTGTGATGGGTGTGCCTTTGTTGCATTTTTTCTTCTTGTCTGCAACACTAATAACCATGGATGCATGTAAACCAACCCCTACCCTCACCAAAAAAAAAAAAGGGAAATCTGAAAATATCAAGGCATTTGTACATTTGATTCTTTCCTAGTCAGTAGGATGAAAGAGAGTTTTCAGGTTGCAGTTTTCAGAGAGTTTTCAGTTTCAACATTGTTTTGTGTGTGTGTGCTGCTGTTATTCTTGTTGTTTGTTTATTTTTTTTACTGTCTGTACATCACAGGTGTATGTGTGTGTGTACACAATATCTGGGTGACCATGTCACTTTGTTTACAGGTATGAGACAGAACAGTGTTGTGATGTGGATTCTAACAGCTCTCTCTTCCAAACGGCTGCCCTTCTTTGTATGTGCAAGTGAGTGTTGACTTCATTATTCTTGCCCAGTTCTTAGGTTGTTACAGATGCCATTCTCCAGTGTTTTAGATGGTTGAAGTAATGTTTTACTGAGACATAAGATAGGTTATATCACATTTGCAAAGCCTTAGGAGTTGCAACAAAAGAAGTGTAGAGCAGTCTCTTTGATATCTCCATTTAAAGATGCTTGGGTGTTACAACAACGAAGTGCATAGCAGTCTCTTTTGCATCTCCATTTAACCCTCTGCTTACCGCATGACTTGGGCCCAGCAGCAATGGGCAATTCGACATCGTCATTATCATCACCCGAATCATTATTGATTCTGGCCTCAAAATCAGTCGGCAGCCAATCTTTATCTATAACTAGGTCAAGACTGACATCCAAATCATCTCGCTTCAAATCTTCTTCAAGAGTGTAGCTCTCAAATACGCTGTCTTCATCAATGTCACATCAGAAAATGAATTCTACAAGTTGCATAGTTACTTGATCCGCCATTTCTCTGAAAATCTTTGAAAAAAAGCTGAACTTTGAAAATTCACAGCAGCAAAACTGTTCCACCAAAACTCGTGCAACAAAAACCAAAAGGTTGTACTGGAAGACTCTTTTGTTGTGATTGCATTCTGGGACGATGGTGAAAGTGAAAGTAGTTGACCTAGTATTCAGTGGTCGATCTGGTATTCAGATAGATGAAATCTCGCTGTCATTCTCGGTCGATGTAGTAGGCAGTGTTAAGATGGATCTAATTGGTTGTTTAAGTGGGAATTGTCAGGTTAGGCTGTTGTATCAGTTCATGCCTTTGGTATTATCAGTCGGGGTGCAACTCTTCAGGATTGGGTCAGATATCATCAAATTGAATATTGCTTTTCAGGCTCTTCAGAATTTTGTGCTGTTCAATTCAAGCATTGGAAAATTTCTCAACTTTTTGGTTCTATGGGGTTTTACCTTCCCCAGTGCAGCCTGGACACCTAGCTGAATGAAAATATAGAGGTTGCCTTTCAGTTGAGTCGCTGGTAATAGGCAGCCTGCTTTCTGCACGCTCTTTTCACTGGTCCAGTTTTTCACAGCTTTATGAGGATTTCTCACGATGACTACAGTGAAACAATCGACTTGCATGCTGCGGCTAAAAGCAGTCCCAGTTTGGATTGGTCAAAACTGGACTTCGGCATCACCATTGTGGACTGAATCAGTTCCACTGATGAATGTTGAAAAATTGTTGAATATGGTATAAGTGTGTACAATCGCATCAAACTTCAATGGCCGTATGTGCGATGACCAAGTAGTGGGGAGTTGTATGCCAAGTTAGCACTTTCATCCTAGTTCTGTGTGCTGTAGTATTAGCAGTCTGAAAATATACATGTTTTTTTTTTTTTTTTTTCCTCCATCATCAGGGATAATTCTTGCGCATAAATGTGCGTCTCTGACGCATAAAATTTCTGTCTGATGCACTGGAATTCAATCCAGTGCGTCACTGAAACATACCAAAGTTTACCACGACACAGTGAGTTTCTCCTGTACGCATTGCAGCTCTGAGCAGCGCATCACATAAAAGCACATTCGTCCAGTCTCCCTCGATCAAAGTTGATAAAAAATGTAGCTTTCCTCAACGTTTTAGAATGTTCTGAATCAATGAACAACTTTCGCTTTAGAACTCTTCTCTGCTGAAAACCAACGAGAGTTATCAAATAGACCCAAGTCTATGATTGGACCACAAAATCATGTGATTCGGCCAAGCACAAACAGCGTGGGAAAACTGTATGTAATTCAGCTTTTCAGAATCAAAATCATCAGTTCATCTGTGGCTTGCAGGTGATCATCCAGTGAATGGAACGATTGTCAGAGAATCTATACAACATGACCAGTTCGGATGATCAAAATGGTTCCATTATGGACATAGGAATGTGTAAGCACACAATGTAAGAATGGCCAGTCTACACAGTTTCATGAAAGGTTCCACGAATATTCATCACTCGCCTCTTGCTTGTCACCAGGCTCCAGATGATCAATCCAAGGCAATTTGAATATGGTCAAAATAATAAAATGTTTCTGTATTGATGGAACTGGCTCAAATTGTGTAAATTCTGTAATGAAAATCGCAAAGAACATCCCACATCGTAGGTTTTACCGTTTAAATCCAGATAGTGGAGGTATTCACACTTAATTCTCTTTAACTTAACACTTTACTTTAATTGGAACACAAATCTAAATAAAGAATGTTTAGCATAATCTGGAGAGTTTTTTAATTAACTTTATTAACTTGTTGATAGCACCTCATTCATTTCTGTCTGCCTCTGTGATTTCATGTGTGTGAGCCTGTCAGAATGTGATCATGTATATGTGTGTGTGTTGTTTTCAATACATTTCAAGCACTTACAGTGACCCCTAAATATTTTTGTGACCCCCTGAAAATTTGGAAACGAGTTTTTCGCACCGAGTCTGACCCCTAAGTTAAAAAAAAAATAATGATCACTGATCATAGGACTCTTTTTTGCTTGATGATAGAGGAAGGTCCTATGCAGTCAACTGATCTAAGTAATGCTGAAACGTAAGGGTTTCTCCAGGTGTAAGAAAAGAAGAGTCTTTCCAGTTGTAACGAAAATGGGGGTCTCTCCAGTTGTGAGAGAAAAATAAGGGTCTGTCCCGTTGTGAGAAAAAAAGGGGTCTCTCCAGTTGTAAAAAGAATCAGGTCTCTCCAGTTCTAAAGAAAAATAGGGGGTCTTTCCAGTTGTAAGAAAAGAAGGGTCTTTCCAGTTGTGAGGTCAATTGGGGTCTCTCTCAGTTGTGAGAAAAATAAGGGTCTTTCCACAGTTGTAAAGAAAAATAGGGGTCTCTCCAGTTGTAAGAAAAATAAGTCTCTCCAGTTCTAAAAAAAAATAGGGGTCTCTCCAGTTGTAAGAAAAGAAGAGTTTTTTTCAGTTGTGAGGAAAATAGGGGTCTCTCCAGTTGTGAGAAAAATAGGGGTCTCTTCATTTGTAAGAAAAATAGGGATCTCTCCAGTTGTAAGAAAAATAAGGTCTCCCCAGTTGTAAGAAAAGGCTCTTTCCAGTTGTGAGGAAAATAGGGGACTCTCCAGTCATAAGAAAAATAAGGGTCTCTCCGGTTGTAAAGAAAATAGGGGTCTCTCCAGTTGTAAGAAAAAATAAGGGTCTTTCCAGTTGTGAGAAAAATAGGGGTCTCACCAGTTGTAAGAAAAATAGGGGTCTCTGCAGTTGTAAGAAAAACAGGGGTCTATCCAGTTGTGAGAAAAATAGGGGTCTGTCCATTGTAAGAAAAATATGTGTTTCTCCAGTTTTAAGAAAAGAAGGGCCTTTCCAGTTGTGAGAAAAATAGGGGTCTCTCCAGTTGTAAGGAAAAAAACGTCTTTTGTTGTTGTTGTTGTTTTTTTTAACCATTTTCTTTCTTATCAGTAGTACTAACAGAATGCCTCACAAAAGGGAAGAGATATCTCCTCACAGTCAAATCATAAGATCACAAGCAGGGGAAAAAAAGTGGTAATTTGTTTTTTATGATAACTGTCGGTGAGCTGTGTTAGTGCTTTTGGATACTGCAAGCAGACGTTGATCGAGATGGTTTGATTTCCACATGCACATTTGTGGCAGACGAGAAAAAGTGAGGATTGATCAAAGCCGAATACGTGAAAGTAGCAGGAGTGAAACGCAGCACCATGGATCGCTTGCTTGCTCAGATGGACAGCATCGCTTGCCGGTTGCAAGGTCAGCTCTCTTGTGTTTTTAACAGACTAGTACCCACTGTCTTGAATTTTAACATTATGTGTCGTCTGTTGGTTGTGTGTGTGTGTGTTTTCCCAGAAGCAATAATCTTTTTGTTTTACTTAAATGCATAGATGTGTGTGTACTTATGTTTTTGATGTTAATAATGATCCAAGGTCGTTGACCTTCTGCACCAACAGGACAGTTGTTTTATTTCTGCAGTTCTTTTTCCTTCTTTTTTAAAGTGGTATGAGGAAAGGGGGGGGGAGGGGGGGGTCTTAATGCTTTCCCTAGTATATGAAATATGGAAAGAGATGGATCAAAGTGCTTTTTGATGGTGTATTCAGGATCAGTTGTATTTGCAGTCGAATCCATTGATAAGTATAGACCAAAATGTTTTTAGAGCAGAATATGTTGTAAAGCAGTTTGGTCGTGAGCAGTTTGTCATCAGTTATCACGACATCCTGCCCCCAGTTTCAGCGGGAGAAAAAGGATCAAAGTGCGCTGACACAACCATAGAAACAAATTTCAAGAGACCAGATTTTATCAACTGATTAAAAAAGAAGGAAAAAAAAACCCCAACATAGTTTAACAAAAGATCGAGTTAGACCAGATGATACTTTTATTAAAGGCCACATGCTGTGTATAAGAATTTTTGCATATGCTGGTAGACATGACACTAACCCATCAACTGTTGGCTTTTAAATAAATGCATGTTTGTATTACCAGGTCTGATGAATGCTGAGAAGTGGGTAATAAATTGTATTTTGTAGATGTTTAAAATCAATGTCACATGTGTAATGAATAGTCTGTGAAAGTTAGACATCTGTGATTAGATTGAAATGAAGTAAAAGCTTTTTATTTATTATTATTTATTTTTTTTTTTTATTTTTTTTTTTTTTTTTTTTGCACATTTAGAAGTTCATGGACAAGGGCTTGGTGCATTTAAAAACAACATGATATGTTGAAAAAAAAAAAAAAGAAGAAGAAAAAAGGTCATTTGTCAAGTGGGCATGCATGCCGAGCAGTTGTCAACTGTATGTACATTGATTCAGTTCTGTTGTATATGCCTTACCACTTTTCACTAGTACTTGCCCATTTGGCATTATGATATACTGCACCATGACGAACTCATTCAAAACATAACCAATTTGCTAACTTGGTAAATGGATTGTCAAAGCTTAACTTGGTATTTGTGTCATTCTTGCAAAAAACAAAGCCATTTACGCATGGAGCTAATTAAGGAGTGTAGCATTTATCTATCAAAGTGTTGCTTAGTGTACTTATTCAAAGCAAAAAAAGACAAGAAAGAAAAAAGTTGGGATAAAAAGGGGGGGGGGGGGGGGGGAGTAAAGGTTGACCTGAAACTTGCATGAAAAAGTTGAAACCATTTGCAAGCAAGACTATGCAGTTTCATTATCACAAGCCAAGTATTCTGCTGTTAGTTTTCAGCCAGTATGTGGTCATACAATGGGACTTATCCCATGACTGCATTTCATCAACAGTTTAGAGTTAAGAAGCTGATTCCAGATTGTTCTGTGAAAAATCAGTAACACCTGGCTGATGTTGCAGTCATAAAGCAAACTATCCCTACGGTTTTTATTAAGTAAATTTTTTTTACAACTCCTCTGTTCAGTCTGGTAAGCAAGTTAAAATGGAAAAAAAAAAAAAACAAAACTTATGAAAATCAAGTTGTCTGTCAAAATTCTGATTGTCTAATTGTTGCTTTGTTTTTGAGTGAAAAGGTACAAGGAAAGAATTATTGGTTTATGATTTGAAACCACACACGCTTCAGACGAATTCTGTGGGACCTATACATTAAAATCATTACTAGGTGTCACATTTGACTGCACGCTTTTGACAATACAGATCTATAACAACTCGTAGATTCTGTTGAGGCTTTTCCATATGTCGTCATCTGTAGGTGATGGGGATGGTGACTTCCAAGACCTTACTCATTATGCACAAAGTGTAAGGGTCATGAGGGAATCCATGGATCACAAGTGAAAGAGTAACTTCCAGTAAAGATTAATTTCTTTCGCTGCTATGACTGTTATTGTTGTATTGTTCGTCGAAATACAGGTTTCTGTGATTTGGTGTGCAGAAGAAGGAGCCCAGAGGAAGAGTGGCAATAAAAAAAAGAGAACATTGATGGACGACATAGAAAGGGCGGTGAATGGTGAGTATCTGTCACAAGCTGTGGTCCACTTTGCAGTTTTCAAGTTATGTTCTTTGGTCTGTCCAGGCTTCGAACACTCTGGTCTGAAAACAACACCCTCATATTAGAATCAGCATATTGGGACCACTGCTGTTGGGAGGTTTGTAGGGCACTTTGACTCCAGATACCTGTATTTAGATGAAAGGTTCTAGCTGTGTATGTATTACATCTTAGCTGTGTACACCACTGGATTTGGTATTGATTCAACAAAATTTTGATATGACCTTGCCAGGATTAAAATCGGTAATAGATTCAGTGGATGGTTGCAGTGTAGAAGTGTTGCTTGCTCTATGTGTTTGGTGGACAGTTTTGTGGAGCACAACAACTCTAGTATTAGAATGAACTTCACAGTAATGGCAGATCTGTTTGGCAGTATGAATGGTGAGGAAGTTAGAGGAGAATGTTATTTTCAGGGAGAAATATTTGTTTGATTATTTTGTTTGTTCTTGTTGATTTGGTTTTGTTTGTTTCTCCAGAAGTTTTTTTCCCCACAGAAGAGAAAATTGGGGGACTGCAATATATGAGGCCTAATTTTAGATTTGAAAAAAAACTTGGCTTTTGAAGTTTGAAGTTGTGACAAACCCACATTGAATTAATGTTTTCAGACAGATCAAGATTCTGTTAAATTCATGCAGCTACTGTTACAGGCAGTGCTGAGCAAAGCTTTGTGTCCTCCATTTGTAATCATTAGTTTGTTTTCTTTGTAAAAACTCGTCGGCCAAATTCACTGTCACTCATACTCTGGGCAGTTCAAATTTGAATGCTGCTGAGTCATCGCTGCTTCTGGTGATGTAGCCATGTCTAAAGTGTGTGATGAGAACACAACTTGTGTTTTTCATTTTTCAAAAGGAAGGGAAGTAAAACAAAAGCAAGTAGTCTTAAAAATCTGTTTTAGATTAGAAATTTAATTTGTTGTAGAGATAGAATAATTTTATGTTTATGGTTTCAAATAGTTAGAATGAAAAATGGGGCCGGAGTAGCTCAGTGGTTGAGCGCCGGACTCCTAATCTTGGTGATCCTGGGGTTGTGGGTTTGAATCTCCACCAAGCCGTTTCAGTACAGGGGGATTTTTTCCCTCAGATTTAACATTGGTGCTGACTCCCATTTCCCCATACAGTCCTTTGAATGAGACTGTAAACGGAGGTTCCATGTGTGAAAGCATGCTTAACATCTTGCGCACATGTAAAATCCCATCACCAACTTTCGGAAGAGAAGGCCCGTTTGACTGTTGGTATGGATGAGATGCTACACATAGCACGCACCCTGGGTGAGAAATGAAAGAATGAAGGAAGTAAGGAAATTGAATGAATGATATTGAGCGATGTTGACTGGATGACATGGGAAATGACTGAACGGGGTGCCAGCTGGCAGCTCTTCAGTCGGCACTACCCAGGTAGGCAGCCCATTGTGTAAAATGAGTGTGGATTGTAAAGCGTTTAGAGCTTGGTCTCTAGCCAAGGATAGGTGCTATATAAGTATTCATAATAATAGTAATGTAAATGCAAGCTATTAGCAGTGCCACTGACCTATAAGCAGTAGTGTTTTAATTTGGCCATTGATAAAACTCGTCGTTTTTATTTGTTGTTTGTTTTATACGCCCATTTCTTTCGATCATGCTTGCTCGTTGTTAATCCAGATGAGTGAATATTTTTTTTTTTTTCTAACAGGATCGCCATCAGAAGCAGTTGAGCCAAAGCGGGCCAAGATGGAGAAAGACATTGAGTACTACAAAAATGTCAACTTCGAAGAGTGGAAGAGAAACCTGTTAGAAAAAGCCTCATTGGGCACAGATGACTGCAAGGCATAGCTGTCAAAGTCTGAAATACAGAACACAACTGTGATTGTGTGTGTGTGTGTGTGTGTGTGTGTATGTGTGTGTGTGTGTGTGATGGCAGTTGGAAATCGCCCAATATGAAAAAGTTTGTTGTTTCACTGCCCATTTCTTACATTGTTGCATTGATTGGGTGTAGGTCATTTCATCTGTTGGTGGTGTAAGTGTAGTGTTAGGGCCCCTTCTATCACTCTTCTGGGATGGTTATCCTTGTAGATCATACTGCTAGAAGTGGTGCAAGTGTATTGTTAGACCCCAGACTTGTAAACGTTTCCTTTTAAGAATTCTTCCTGTTAGGATTAACTTTGTTTCGCTTGACCCTCCCAAGTTTCGCTTAACCCTCAAAAAAATCCATTGGCAATGTCTGCTGTATGTATAGCCAGTTCACAGTTTCAATCTAGATTTTGTTTGGCAATTTCCGTTTTCTTCATTTGCCACTGCAGTCATGCTGAAGCTTTGATTTTGCGTTGCTTTGAACCAGCCCTGAAGTAAAGAAAAAGAATTTAACAGAAGTTTCACACAGAGCACAAAAAAAGATATTGTGACTTTGTTTGATCTAATGTTATTATATGTATACATATTTTCTGTGCAGTCTGCCTCTTGAAACCAAACATTTCACAGGAAGGATGATGTCCGAAATTACCTTAACTTGTCAGAAACCAGTCCGATTTTCAGTCTTCCATGGGCCAGGACACCACAAAGGCATTTGAAGAAGAGATTTGCTTTGAAAATGAAATGAGAGGATGATAATGGAAGAAAACGGGAGAAAAAAAAAGCCACTTCAGTTTCTCTCAGTAGGTAAATGTACTGCTCAGAAGGCCCATGCAACGGTATTCATGATAGTAGCATCGACCAACACACACAAAAAAAATGCTGCAGTCACAAAAAAGGTGAATGTTCATGAATGTTAAGAATTCGCTGAAGTTGGAGTATGGCTGCCTTAATAGCGGGATAAAAAGCGGTCATAGGTCATACACACAAAACTCCACTCTCTTGTCGGGTAGATGGGATTAATTCTTGCCTGTCTATACAGGGAGTGTCCGCAGGAGTATTAGCCTGCGTATGCTGAAGAAGAGGAAGAAGAAGAATGTTCAGAAAAGAAGAAATAAAGAGTTTGGAATTGGAAAAAGAAAGTTGTATAGTTTGGTGTATAACGCAGTGCAAAGATTTTTCTCTACTTTAATGTAATCTGCTCAGTTATCAGCAAGAAAATATTCCTTTCAAGTCTGAAAGCGGTTGGCAGGTCTGAGGTCCCCTTCCTGAGAGGTTCTCCCTATGGGAGCTATTCCTTTAGGTCGTACTGCCTGAGGTAGTGCCCATGTACTATTAAATCTTGCTAAACTCCAAAGGGATTCTGTCTGTAGGTCATGCCAGCCGAGCTGGTGTCTATGTAGGGGGCCAGAACAGCTCAGTTGGTAGAGCGCCAGACTCGTAATGTAAGGGTTGCAGGTTCGAATCTCCGCCGGGTTGTTTCGGTAAAGGGGGATTTTTCCCTCAGAGTAAACATTGGTTCCGACTCCATTTCCCATACAGTCCTTCGAATGAGACTATAAACCAAGGTTCGGTGTGTGAACGCACGCATAACATCTTACACACATGTAAAATCCCATCACCAACTTTCGGAAGAGAAGGCCAGTTTGGCCGTTGTTATGGATGACACGCCACACGTAGCATGCACCTTCCCCGAAGATGGAGTATGGCTGCCTTAATGGTCATACACACAAAAACTCCACTCCGTTTGTTGGGCAGATGGGATTCATCCTTGTCTGTCTATACAAGGAGTGTCTGCAGGTGTGTCAGCCTGCATACGCAGAAGGTGTCTATGTAGCATTAGGTCCCCTTCCTCAACTCTCTGGAATGACTGACCATGTTGACCATACCTGTGATTGTTGTGTCGGTGTAGTATTCAGTCCTCTTCCTCCACTCCTTCGACAGTTGCCTCTGCAAGAGGGTTGAGGGAAATCTTTAAAGCATGTCTGCACTGGCGTGATCTTTTGTAAATAAAAATTATAGCTCATATATGTATGATAGCTAACTACTTCTGGCTGACTGCAGCAAGTGTGTGGGTCTTAGAATGGTGAGGTGGCATGTACTGTTTTGTAACAAAGATGAAGTGCCTTCCATACAGATTCTTTTGGGGGTGCCCAGAGGTTCTTTCGGTACAAATAGTTTGTCTGTCTTTCAGAAGTTGTGGTAGTGACTTCTCTTTTCTTGTGCTCTCTTTGACTTAACCTGTGTTTTTGACTTTTGTCTTCCTTCGCTTTTCATCCACTATTTTCATGCCTTTGTAGACTGTTTTTCTTTTTTCAGAAAACTGGCTTCTTTTTGTGGTCACTTTTTCATTATCTAGCAACTACGTCATTATGAAGATTATCACAGTTTCCAGAGTGGACACTTGTTGCCGTTCAACACTGCCAATATGGCTTCTTTATGTTTGTGTCAGTGTGCATTTTCCATTACATTTAAGCATTTTTCATTTATTTTTTACTCTTGCTTTTAATCTGTGTTTCATAAGTTAGACATAATGGCTGACTCTCTAAAACACAGCCTTATGTGCAGTAATGATGTCGGTGAAACAGCTGCCTTGTTCATTTTTCAATTGTATCCTCCTCATTTATTGTGCTTTTAGGATGTGACCGTTTTTACCTGTTTTGTTAAAGCCCTGGGAAGGCCTGTATGGTCAGCTTGGCTGCAGTAATAGAAACCATGATTCAGGCATGCCTACCGTCCCTGACCATCCAGGATTTGTACCGGAAAGTTGATTTTAGAAGCCACTGTCCCGGAAATCCTGGATTTGCAACACGCGTCCCGGGGAAAAAAAAAAAAATCGGGCGTCCCGGAGAAAAAAAAATCGGAGTTGAAAAGCTGTTCTTATCATGCTGCACAAAACTGAGCCAAGAGTATCGTCTGCTAGGGTGAGTAGATGCAATACGCATGTGTGCGCGAAAAACAACAAAAAAAAACAACTCTCTTTCACTTTCAAGTCGGAACATGGCATCGAAGAGGAGACATGATGTCGACACAGAGTCGGATTATGACTCTTCGGATGGGTCAGAAAGGAGTGAAAAGAAGAAGAAAACTACCTTGAAGCGAGGTTGTGTCTTCAAAAACAGAATTCTCGGAAAAGTGGCCTTGTCTACAACAAGGGAGGAAAGGAGTTTTGCCTATCTTGACACTGTTCTGTCCCTGATTTTACGGATTTGTCCCTGGTTTCTGTCTGTATTGTCCCTGACAATAAAATTTGGGGGTAGGCATGCCTGCATGATTGCACACACAGTGTGTTCATTTGCGACAACCACTTAGATGGAAAGTCATTGGGGTGTTGCGGTGGTGGTGATTTTTTTACGTCTCATCTTCTATGCCATCTCACTGGCTGTACCCCACACTGCTCATTCCGGCTCCCTGTCCGCAGCCACAGCACACCCTGTCCCACAAAGCCTGGCAGTGGCAGTCCACAGGGAACACTTGGTGTCAAGTCATTGGGAGGCAACCACCAGAGGAGACGGTGCACTGTTGCCAAGTCACACCATTGATGCTGAGTAATGCCTGTTCAGATCTGCCATACACAGGACACCATCTGCTAAGCCCCTACCAACAGCAATATTTGCTTAGTCATGGAGCCAGCATGAATGAGCTCTTCCCCCAGACGGTGTCACTATCTGTTCAGTGACTGTCCCCATGAATTTGCTGATACCGATGACCCTGACAGAACCAAACCAAGGGCTTGGACATGGAGAGGTAATTGAAACCGAGGCCATGATGAGAACCAGTCACAAAGGGTCACAGAATTTGAGACTTTTTTGTTTGTTTTTTTTAAATGCTGATTGTTGAGGAGGAAGAAGATGATGGGATGGATGTCCATTGTGGTCTTGATACTGCATGACCAGGCTGTACTCTAAAACTCACTTTCGTATCACAGCATCTGTCAGACTCGAGATATATAACGGATACCTTCAGTGTTGGTCAGAAAATGTGAGCAGCATTCTCAGAGTCATATCTGTCCAGTGGATGAATGAAACTCGACTGTGGCCCTAGTCTTCTAAGTGGAGTGCATAATAAACTCAGCTCTGGGTAGGAGCCAGTTGGGGCAGGAAAAAAACCCTCAGAAATGATAGCTTTGATGGGAATTGAACTCGTGACCTTCCAGCCAGAAGTCTGTTACACCAGTCTCTTTGCCATGGCAGCTGGCAGGTTGTTTTGGTGACGGCGTTTTGTTATCTTTCCAGTTTTGTTTTTTTACTCATGTCTCTCTCTCTCTCTCTCCTGAAAATGCTTGTTTGGATTTTTCATGAACTTGTATCTTACCAATTGAGTGTTGATGTATTCATTGCAGAATTTTTACTTTGTTACTTTTTTTAAGGTGTCTGGGGAAAAAATAAAGATCAGTGTTCAAATTAAACATTTGTAATGGTGTGTTGGGATCAGTGTGGCATTGTAAGGAGATTTGTCAGTGCGTTGGGATCGCTGTGCTATTTCAAGATTATACGCCTTTAAGATCAGTATAGTGTTTCAGGAAGTTTTGTCAACATGTGTTGGGATCCAAGGCAAGTAATCAAGTAGTAACAAATCAAAAAGCACTTCCCGGATTTAAAAAGGTTAATACAAAAAATTTATCCTCGAAAACACGCCAGGACGTATACTTGTGGGTTAAGTATTGTGCCCCATTCTGCCTCTTTCCACTCGGCCTTTAGACCAATGTAGACCTGGGGAGAAAAAAAAAAAAAACCTCTCCTCTCCAAAGACCTTCAGGAAGGATAATTGCAGTTTTGGATTTCTTCAGTCATCCATTTAGGTTACGGAGTGTGTTTCATTCTATGTGTCTTGCACAGTGTGTGTCTCTCATAAACTGTATTGAACATTTGTAGCCAGTACTTGAGAACATCTGGATTAGTGTAATTGTAGACATTCAAAAATAGTGAGTAGGATAGATCAGCAAGAAAGTTATCTACTTGAAATCTTGAGAAGGATCTGTAAGTCACATGTTTGTGACCTGTTTTGGGGGATTTTAATTCCATTTTTTTCCCCATGACACATACTGGAAAATAAAATGGTCACTGTATGCTTTACGGGGTCATTTTGTGCAATGATGTTTCGTGAGTCAGTGACATGAATGTGGTCAATTAGTGTCCTGGTTGTGTAGGGGTGTCAGTTACTTGAGATAAAGTTGTATGAGGAAAACATATCTGTCTGTAACACTGCTGAGGTTTCAAAAGACCAATATTAAAGTCACTTTGACAGTAAAATTTCAGTAGCATCAAGAGGTGATGCATCCATCATGGCAGTAAACCTATCCATTTTCAGAGGGGTTTCTGTAAAGAATGTCAACTCGGATTGGTTTCGTTCTTTTCAGCCTAATTTCTAGCCAAACTGACTCAGTTTGAAAGTTTTGAAGGTAATATAAACCGTACATGTTTAATGTTTCATGAAAGTAGACAAGTGTACCTGTAGATGTACCAAGTGATGGATCTTTGTGAACAACATTAATAGCCAGGAATGATAACATTATTGTGAAGAACATATCGGATAGTCTGGATTCAGTGAAACCGAGAAATGAAATGGGTGTTGTGTTTTGCAATACTGAGGATGCTTCCTGTAATTTGTTTTGACTACTGTTAATATTTAGATGACCAATGCATAGTTTTTAAGCCATGCCGACAATGACTTTACCATGGTGCAAATGATAATGAAGGGAAACAAACTGACAGAGATAGTGAGAGTGAAACAGATGAGTAAACTAGGACACGATCACCAACTGTGACAACAGACAATTAAGCATATTAGGTGAATTGGGTGAATAAACTACGTAAATACAGTAACATGCCTAATTCTATACACTGGAAAATACTATACTAGTGTAGGTTGCTCACTGTGCAATAACAAAAAGAAAAACAAGCAGGTAATGATAGTGTAAGCCACCCACTATTTGGAATCAAAGAAAGAAAAAACAACTGAACAAATAATGAAAACAACATACTGTATAAAAGCAAATAAATGCATTCTAGCTATCTTCTGGTACTTAAAAAAACAGGTGCTGCGAATCTTCAAGTCTTTTCCAGCACTGGATTCTGTCGCAAAGTTTCAGCACAGTGTGGAAGGCAACACTGATAATTTATTGACGGTGGGGGTGGAGGGAACAGAGTTTTCAGTTAAATGCACATCAAGTACACTTCTTCCTAAGGAAATACGGAGGTGGCCTATGTTTTCTTTAAAAATACTAATAATGTATTTCACAACAGTTGTTTATTTCTTTTTCAGCATTTTCATTCGCACGGCAATTGGAATTCATGCAGTTCACAATGGCAGAAGTATATTGTAAAAGCTCTGCACCTTGCACACAAGCGGGGATATAAAAGTACACAAGCATACAGCATACAGGCACATACACACACTCACGTACTGAAGCAAACAAAAACTGGTCAAAAGTTGGTGGAACTGGGACAAAGTGGGGCCATTGCAAAATAGTTGGGAAGTGGAAAGGCATCTGTAGGGCGAGGCCTGTGGTCACTGCCCCTCAAGCAAATCACAGATGCAGCAGTGGAGTACACACGAATGGCTTCATGCTAAAATGCTGCCAACAAGGGACAGCATGTCTTGCCGAGAATCTACCAGGAAACGGGCAGACAGCATAGCCCCAAAGAGAGCAGTGATTACAGGCCTCGCAAAGATACTACTGTCTCGTGAAACCTGAAGCCAACACTTGTCATTACAGCTCCCGCATGCCGCTGGCCAGCACACACCACGCCATGGTGGGGCTACAACAAAATTGAATATGTCAAGTTGTTATTTTTTTCTTCAGTCATTCCAGCAGAACATTTCAATGCATTAATGCTACATAGTTGCATGCAACACATTATTACAACTTTTTCAGAAATTTGATTGCAAACTCTAAACACTTTCTTGAGCAAGAACACTCATAGAGAATTATTTATATATAATCTTTATTCCCAAGGGTAACCGATAAGCAAGATTTTTTTTTTTTTTCAATCTGCCCGTGTCTAGAATGCTAACAGAGAGAGTGACAGACAATCACTGACAGCAATCACTCGTCTTTCTGTTTAGCAATCAATAAGATTTGCTTTCTCACTCACTCCCATGTCTTGCTTTCCAGTTACAGGAATAATTTCAGAACAGAAGAGCTGGCATTTGCTAAAGTTAAAGAGACTAAGGAACCAAAATCATGTGGATCATGCTGTAATATAAAAAGAAGCGGACACTGAATCGTCTGTGTGTGTTTGATCTGTGTCCGAGTCAGGCACAGTATGAGTCAAGGGCTGGGATTGTGTGATGAATATGTTCTGGTAATGGCTGATCTGACAACAAAAGCGGGTGCAGCTTTGTGTGTAATAGAGAATATATAGCGTCTTGGGTGTGATTTGTAACTGTGGACGCAAATCCAACACGCCGACGTCTTGAACTTGGGCGGAAAAGAGTAGTGTCCCTTTAAGAGCATGGCTGCTCGACCGACGGCTGCATGATGTGAATGACTTTTCAAGGAGTTTTTTTTTTTTTTGACTGGTGTTCAGGTACGTGCCAATCACTCTTCAAATACCGCACTGTCGTTGCCTTAAACCTCTATTCCCGACCTTAGTAGTGTAGATGATCATCTGTCCCTAATATTCTTTAGCTATGGTGTGTAAGTGTGAAACCGAACGCGAAGCACACTGCTCACTAATCTTATCCGTATCACAAGTTCTGGGAGTACATCACGGATATGACTAGGGAGACTTTACCCCTTGTTAGCAGCAAACGGTGACCTTTAACCCTTTCAACAACCTTTCCGAGTTTACAACTGGGGCAGCTTCTCCTGCCCGGCCAGTTTTGGGCTGATTTGCTAGAGCGGAACAGAAGGGACGGTTCATTTAAACATATATTAATTATTATCCTAAAGGGCTACCTGTATTTGGTGCAGAATGTTGAACTGTCCATCGACCATGATGTTTGTTTCATTCTGTCAAAAATCAGATTGAATTTGATTGGAAAACATCCCGAGTCAAATGGTGGGATCCGTAAATACTCCTTCCCCCGCACCATCAAGGAGACTTTCAATAAGCTCCCATCTGAGGCAATTCAATCAGCCTCGGTGGTGGACTTTTTCAGTCCTACCTCTGATCCACCATCCCCCCCCCCCAGCCCCCCCCCCCCCATCTCTCCCACCCATCCCCTCCCACCCCATGCCTAGAGTACAAATCCTTCCCCACCACACTCCAAAGTAGGGCCTACCCAAAGTATGGTTAGAGGTCTGAAATAGTGAGTGTGGTGGCCCCCACTTCCCCTGCCCACTGTCCATGCAATTAGGTAGTGAGCACTGACTGCATAAATTGACCCATAACTCCCACAGCAAACTGGAACCCCTTTATAGATCCCAGAATCTTCAGCTTGATGAAGGTGGGCAGATGAAAGAAGGGCTAGTTCTACTTTACAGCCACCCATCCCCCACCCAACTTTTATCTCCTTTTGTAGAGAAAAGTTGCCATTCATCAAAGTGAGACTGTGAATATTTAGGGGGTTGTGTGTGTGTGTGTGTGTGGATGGGGGTGAGGGACAAGGGTCTGAAATAAAGATTTAACTAAATGTTGTACAAATGGCAAATAAATGCATAAGTTTGGATATTTAGCTGGATATTTTAGCAACTCAGCCATGATTATTGAAACAAAACACATGACAGTAAAGGGGCCGTGGTTAAAGGGCGTGAGGTTTTTTCTCCTGCAGAGCTGATCATGAGTTGTAATTGTTCATGGGCATAGATTCTTTATGAAAAAGCCTCTGTCCACCAGCAGTAAATGAACATCTGTTATACGTGCAGATCAGGGAGTGTTGAAAAGGCAACAGAAAGAGAAAGGTGCCACCTTCCATCGTGCCCCAGATACGCTGAACCTCTGATAATTCACTGTCTCTGTTGACATTAAACTATGGAGATAAGATAAGATAATGTTGCTTAGAGCCCAGCCGACCACAAAGGGCCACATCAGGGCTGTCACCATGTTAAAATCAACTCACCAGTCATTTTTTAAACTATGGAACTTTAGCCTTTCAACCCTTATATTGACATATCATATACCAATCTTAACAGTTATTACAGTCCAGTGGTCTGAGGGTACAGCATGAGTGTGGCAGTTCAGGCACTCTGTTCAATCAGTCATCTGTATTTTGACGCATATGGCTAAAGTGGAGGGTGAACATGGAGCTACCCAGACCATGCACCAATCATTTTACATTGTAGTGAAGAAGTTCACACTCGGACGCAGCACATCATTCCATTCAGTACAGATTCAAACTTTCAGATATTATCATGATTATGGCTGATAATGTGAAGTTGTGAAAAACTCCTTGGCTTGAGGCAAGTTATTTGTCCCTTGACTTTAGTTGAGTCCTTATCAAATAGATGCACCAGTAAAAGTGTGAACTGCATGCAGAAAAATTGTTATTAAAAGGAAGGAAGAAAGTTGCGTAGGAGTGTGTATGTGCGAGTTAGAGTGCCTCTTCCGTCAGCAAGTAGATTGACAAGTTTCACATAGTTTCTTAGATCCCTGAAATCAGAACTCCCCATTTCAAGGTCTTGAAGGTGCTTGAACATTTGACACTTGCTTGGATGTACTGGAAAATTTCTTGAAATCTGTTGTCGCCTCTGTCTCTGATATTTTAAGGTCAGACAGATTCAAATGAATACAAAAGAAGCATGAAAAGACACAGGAAGTAATAGAAGTGCAAGATAGTACTACAATCCTGAAAGATACCATTTTCAGTACGTCGTGATTAGACTGCTGTGCGATTTATTGTTGTGGTTTATCACAGTTTGAGTTAGGGTTAATACAAAAGTAATATTTACAAAGTGAGTGGCATGTAGATGAAATGTGTTTCGGTCATTATATCAGTTGTACAATTGCAATTTATGTCAGGTCTTAAGAATGCCATTGATGTCCTTAACAGTTTAATTGGATACTTGTATGATGAATGCTCCAGAAGGGAGAAAACTTCCAGGAAGGGCCATGTAGGTACAATTCTGCGGCCAGTGACTGAGTGAGCTACCTACCTTTGTCTTTGCGCATACTTATTTGTTTGTTGGCTTCGTTTGTTTGCTTAATTGCTTAATTATCTGTGTTCAGGATCAAGAAACGGCAGAAAGGAGAAGATGGCTGCGTGTTTAAAACTGAGAGGGGTTTGGACAAAACTTTTCCAGGGGTGTGGGTTGTCAACACATGCGTCTGGTCATTCCTGTTCAGCCTATGTCTTTCCTTGCAACACAACAGGTGTGTTGAATAGCATGAGCAGAACTGGACTCTGCTACCTTCTTATCAAATTAAGTGGTAATATGATAATGTGACATTTTTGTCTTTTGTAGCACCCATGAATGTTGTTTTAGTTCTTAAGAACATGTCAGATTTTTGAAAGTGTAAAATTGATGCTCACCTGTTTTGCACAACTTTTTTAAATTTGAATTTTCACAAAATGTGGGAAAGTCCTTGAATTTTATTCCCAAAAGTGTGTAGGAACCTAGAGATGTAATTAAATCATGATAGGTGTGTGTATCCTTCTATCACTGTCAAGAATATTGTTAAAGTTTTATGTATGATAAGCAGTATATAAATATGTTCTAATCTAATCTTAGTTTATTTTCCTTCTGTCAGCAAACTGCAGCCAAACCTCTGATGGATCAGTCACAATTCAAGTGCCTTGTTCACATGCCCCACAAGCGTCATGAAATGACCTTCTCCAAAAAGCATCGCAAGCTTGTGCCCTGTCACCAAAAAGATGGAGTCAGTACGGACATGAAGCTTGTCTATGAGAACAACATGAACCGGCTCATTTCTGGGGACAACTGACTATCAACGTGTTGGCTGTACCAATCTATGTGATGTCTGTCAGAGTCATCGTCTCCAGCTGGCCTATAATGGTAAATTCCAGTGTGGATGATGTATCATAAAAATTTGTATAACCTTTAATTTCCAGTCAAATGTGGTAAAAGGACCATGAGCAGAAAAGTCTGAAAATAATTTCCCCTCAACCGTTTCTGATATGTCATGTTCACAGCTTTGATTTATTGCATGTAAAACTGCTCTTTCTTAAATGCAAGAAGAATATAATTTTTTTAATACTTTTGAAATCAGCCTTGTCAGTCTACCTTCTGGATCGTAAGCCCATTCACTGCAGTTGCCAGAGCCCTCTGTCCTAGGCCTTCCTGTCCAGCTGCTGCAAGGTGTAGCCCATCATCATGCTGCTGTCTTCTTCAAGGTTCTGACACCAAAGGTTTCTTAGTCAACCTCACTTACCTTGCATAGGAGGTACCACTTCAAGGCTTGTGTAGTGATGATAGAAGCAAGTTTCCTGTTAGAGTGTTTGATCTACTCCCATCGTTGCCTCTTGATTACATCATTCGTTTGTAGCTGGTTGGTTTTCTGACAGAAGTTAAAGGATGCTGATGATGTGTGGCCAGCAGATCTCGAGGAGCTTGCTGAGATCGCTGCTGATGTACGTTAGCGCTCTCTAAATGGTTTTGTTCATGGTCTTTGTCTGCAGTCATAAAGCCTGAATTCACATCAGAATTGAACAATCTTGTCTTAGTGCAGCAGGCTATTTGTTTCAAGCATTTTGTGGAGCTGGCTATTTATTTCAAGCTCTAAATGTTCTTGAGCTAAGTTTTGCTGTGCAGTCTGCATCTATATCATCGCAGTTGTCAACAGTGCTGCTGCTTCGAATGAATATTCCAATAATCTGAAGGGCATTCCTATCTGAACATTTTTCATCTGGTCTGACACTTTACGCAGAGAAGTGTAGAATGAAATTCTGGGGTATTTTTTGAAAATCTGTTTTAATTAGGTGTATGGTGTGTGTGTGTTTGTGTGTGTGTGTGTGTGTGTGTGTGTGTGTGTGTGTGTGACTGTATCTCTGTGTGTGTTTTGAGATTTTGAATTCAACAAAGTGACAGCCCTGATATGGCCCTTTGCGGTTAGCTGGGCTATAGACAGCATGAATCTATCTATTGGAGTCAGTGCTGACCATGTTGATCTTCTAAGCTTTTCCTTTAATGAATATCAAGGCAGAGCTGGTGCTGAAGTGGTTGCTAGCTCATAGAACTTTTTTTTCTTCTTTTATAAATGTCATGTTGACTTGCACTGAAGTGAGTATTATCTGGTAGTTTTTCCTGCATCTGTTCGTGACCAGTTTCCAAAGGCTCTCTCAAGTCATGCTGTGGAACGCCATCTCATCATTGGTAGAGAGAGAACCCCATCCCCCCCCATCTCTCCCCTTTTCCAACGGTTTGGCTCCACTGTGATGCATAGTGTTTGTGGGCTTTATAAAATCTGCCTTGACCGCAGCCTGCCTGATCATCTGTTGTATACCTGATTCTTCTTTCTGTGTCTTTTGAATTCTTTATTGATATTCATTCCTTCTTGGCATCTTGTTCACCTTCGGTCTTGATATTAAGACATCGCTTTTTTTTTTTTTTGTTTGTTTGTTTTTCCAATTGTTTGATTGGACATGCGTAGATGTTGTGGGCATGGGTTGAATAGTAACATCTGTATCTTGTTTGCATCTGAAATTTTCATAAAGTCTAAGTTTTGCTTTTATCTTTCTTTTAAAAAAAAGTCAAAGTGGGGCATGGAGGTGTAAATGGTTAATACATTAGAAATGCAACTTGTTAATTCCCTTATTGAAATAGTTATTGCCAAACAGAGTGGAAGCAGGATGACCTGACCTCTGGTCGATTGACAGCAGTGGCTACATCATTGAGCAGGACTTGCGTTAGGCCTGTCAACAGCAGTTGTCTACATCGCAGTGTATGATTTACTGCTGGGGACTTTATCATGATATCAGATCTGTGAACAGCAATGGTCAGGTTTATTGTAAGTGATTTATTGTCCAGCAGGACTGCATCCTAGTGTAAGGCCTGTTAACACAGTTTGTCCACATAATTGTGTGTAATTTATTGTCCAGGACTTTAGCATGACAGATCTGTTAACACCAGTGGTCAGCAGTATTTAGGTGATTTAGAGTCCAGGGTTTGCCATGATTATGTGGCCTGTAAAGCAGCAGACGACTGTATCATTGTTTATGTCTATGCAGGGGGTGATCAAAGCACTGACTTGACAGCCAAATGCTGTCGGAAAATTATTCAGGACTAGCAACATTTTTTTTTAAGGATTTTGCCCAGATGGCTGTTGTTTGTTTTTTTCCACTTCATCGCTAAACAGTTGCCCCACTCCTCCGCCCCCCCCCCCCCTCCTCCCCCCCCCCCCCCCACCACCAAACCAAATAACTGCTTCCACTCAGATCCTGGCCCACACCACAAAGAGAGCTCTTATTTGCAGTGTATAGTGTGTTTTTTTTTTTTCCCAAGGTTTTTGTGGACAATTTTCCCAGTTAAAACTAGAGATTTCAAACTGTTTTCTTGGTCGTTATGCATTAACGGGGACATTTCTGAGGCTTCTTGCGTGTGCAAGTGTCCACTGCACTGCAGCTCCTAAATCATAGTTTGACTAGAAAGGGTTTAGAATTAGCTACAAGCTTTTCCTGTGAACTAGTCTGGTTTGCTACTTAGAGAAAACAAAAGGCTTTAGTTACCCCTGTGTATTAATTATTGTCCAGGACTTAGCATGATTAAGGCATGAAAACAGCAGTGGTCTACATTATATGTGTGGTGTCTGTTATTCAGGAATTCAGCATGACATCAGGCCCGTTGACAGCATCGATCTACATTATCGCTTACAGTGCTTTGCTGACCGGGGTGAATAGCATCTGCAAGCGCAGCATTCATCGCATCTACAGTGATGCTGATGCCTCCAACTTTGCTGCTGTTGTGCAAGACTGGAAGATGAGCAAGCAACCGTTCATTTTGACTTGGCATCAGCTGAAAGAAAGCCACCCAGCAAGGTTTTGGGGCTTTTCAGGGCAACCTGAAGATCCTTGGCAGAGCTTACCTGGTCACTCCTGCAGATTTTGTTCAGCCCCACTTCTACAACCGTCTGATGGGTTATGAATTACGACGCTCCCTTGATGAGGACATTGTCGAAGGCTCCGATATCAGGACGTTTTACATAGTTCACAAAGAAACTTGAAAAAATCACCCCCAAAAGGGGGTGGTTAACACAGATGCTTTTTTGTTTGTGGAGAATTTATGCTATATGCAAGTGAGTGATGTTTTATATGCTAGTGATCGATTTTTTTTTTTGGATTGGCAAGATCTGAATGATCTTATTGTACAAAGGCTATGTGAGATGCATTCTACATGCCAGTGTATTACACCATGGTGTACGCCATGTGTGTGTGTGTGTGTGTGTGTGTGTGTGTGTGTGTGTGTGTGTGTGTGTTCCTATTGATTGATATGCTAAATTTTTATATAGTGAAAGGCAGAATGGTTATTTTCATTTTTGTTATGCTGATTAGCTCTGTGCAGTGGAGAAGATATATCTGTTTGAGGGTACTGTGCATATGTGAATGTACAAACGTCACAGTTTAAGAGTTTTAGGTATGTTGTCACTTTCACAAAAAGAAACAGATGCAAAATGTTTTCATTTAGAGATATACATATAGTTTGCACAAGTACCTTGGAATTATTGGGGTTCACAAAGGTTCGCAACACATTCAAGGAATCTTTGACGGCATTCAAACAGAAACAGCAGAATTTACCTGTCAGGCTAAGTTAAGCATGTATACACATAACTTTACTTATGCATATAAATGCCATCCTTCTTAGCAGGGATTTTACAGGAAATATTGGGCCCAATATCACAAAGAAACGGGTGCATACAACTTTCAGTAATTGAAAAGGAGTTCTCTTCACTACGCAGCTTAGGTCTGTCTCGAAACTTTTCTGAGTCTGAAAACTCGCCAAATTAGAGTTGTTAGCATTTGTTGATCTCCAGGTAAAGATCTATTTAGAGCACATGCTAATCGATGCCATCACTTACCAACTCTCAGATGAATCTTCGCATTGGTTGTTTCTATATGCATTGTTTTTCATTGCCACTAACACTTGCAGCAGTAACAAGTAGTAGGAGGGGAGGGTGGGGGTGCAGGGAGGATGTGAGGAGCGGGGGTCACGGACCAGGCAAAGCCATGCTACAAATGACATTGAAACAAAATTTACAACATTAATGTGACTATGCTTACCCTAGTTAAGAGCAAATTCTCTCCAACAGCATCACTGAATCTTCATGAAGGGGCAAAGAGAGTGAGAGGGGAGCACTTTCTCTCTCTCTCTCTCTCATCAATGGAAGTAAGCAGGAGTAAATGGGGGCGGGGGGAACGTGAGGTTGGGGGTAGTGGGTAGCATAAGATGTTCATCCCAGTTACAGCCAAACAGCCCTACTCCCTGTCTGTCTCTCTTTCACTTCAGGAAGGATTTTTTTAAGAAAGAAACAAAAGTTGAACATTCAGGAAGGAGTTTTCACGAAAAGAAATGGAAGTTGAACACATCTCATGACGAAATGAGAGAACAGATCTCTTAATCCGCATGATAAATCATCACATATGATTCCATGCAGTCAAGACTCGGATATGCTCTCGTTCTGTCTCATATAACTGTGTATGAGTGTGTGTTCCCTTTTGGAACTGCTTTGTGTTAGATATGCTCTCATTTTGTCTCATATAACTGTATGAGTGTGTGTTCCCTTTTGGAACTGCATTGTGGTATTAGCAATGAGAAAAACAGGATAGGGACAGGGGGGAGGAGGAGGAGGAGAGGAGGAGGGAGGATGTTCAGTGAGGGGGGTTATAATCCAGGCAAAGCCGGGTTAAAAAAATCTAGAAGTCAGTACCTCCAGTTGACCCTGAGTGAGTGGCACAAATTGAGTAAAGGGGATTAGGGATTTGTGTGATATATTTTACCATTTCTGTGTCACATTGAAAAAAAAAAAAAAAATGCTGTCAAGCATTTTAAGGTTTTCTTACTGCAAACTAAAAGAAAACAGCAATGATTTAAAGGTTTGTAAAGAAGCAATGTATATCCTATTAGTTCTCTTGCTTTTATTTTGAGAAATGAAGTGTTGGGCGATGTCATGTGATTAATAAAAAAAATACTAGTTTTTTCCCCACTGTTTTCAGCATTTTGTTTTTCATACTTTGCAATGTCTTTGCTGCTTTTGTCAACCTTTATAGGACATCATTTTGGACTTCACAGTCTGGATAATTTGGGTCTAGTACAACTAATGATGTGTTTCACAGAGGCTTTGTCTGTAAAGAGCGTGGGTCCCGGGAGGACCCACCTCATCACAGAGAGGACAGACATGGTAAAACCTCTATGAAAGGTTTGGGTCAAATGAGACATTCAGTCAGGAGTGGGTCATCAAAAAGCAAAAGCAGTCTTGTGAAGAGTATAGTGCACGGATTCTGGTGGACCCCTGTTGCTGAATGTGTGTAATACAAAAATCCTTAACTGATTACTTTTGTACTCATTCATTGAGAAAAATAAAATTGGATGGAATGGAATGGATGGTAAGGTTTTTGCAAGAGACCTTTCATAGAAAAGATGCAAAAGACCTTTCATAGGAAATATGAGTAGTGCAAAAGAGAAATTTTACGGTCTCTGGGTTGTACATGACCAAGAAAGCAAAGCAAAGGTTATTAGAAAAAGATAGGTTTGAATTCCAGGAATGTGTGGACCATTTAACACAAAACTGACATGCTAACAAATTCTTTGATTAGAGACAAAAATAAGGAAATGCCCCATTTTGCAGTGTATGAATGGAGAGAGAGAGTGACAAATCATCTTCCTCGTGTCCTTTTGCAGATGACTTGTTTCTTCAATAGGTTAGTGTGTGAAGTTTAGACGATACTGGATAATTTTATGTAAATTGATAATTTTGTAGAATAATTTTCTTTTTCTCTTGTCATTGTCATAGTTCTGTAATAGGTCTGTTGTCAAGTTTTTAAGATAGAGGCATAGATTCAGCATTTCTTGGATTTCATGGCTAATTGAAGGTTCTTGATAAATGCACTTATAAGCCCCACAGTAAAGTCAATAAAATGTACACAATGCCATGTGTGTTTTATACTGCTCCAAGGAATTTGAGAAACATTTGTATCTGTATCTTAGACAACACTGTAACTATTCAGCATAATAATGAAAGTTTACTTATACGGGAAAGTACTGCAACTGACAAAGTTGAACATTGATAATGAAGTTTTCTGTTTTATTGAAAAGACAGGGATCACCAATTGCATGCTTCCACTCATTTCATGTTGCTTATAGCCTGAATAGGCAAGAGTACATATTCACAATGGTGAAATGGAATTTGGGTCACCATCAAAATCCTTGATGAACTTACGGTCAAAAACAGTCGTAAGGAAGAGGCTTAAACAAGTAGTTCAGGAGTTTCAGCCGATGTCTGGAGAGGGGATAGGTCCCCTGCCTCGGTGGTGGTAGGCATTCGGAGTTTTGAGTTTAGGTCTTTCAGAAACATAGATGATACAGCCATAGTCCAGGGCCTTGTAGAGTGCACCCATTACCCACACAAAGTTGATCAGATCAGACATACACCAGCATAGGTGGCTCCAACTGCGTCGAGTGCAAAGTCACAACAAATGTCAAAATGGAGTGGACTGGGAACCTTAATTTCATTTATTTTGATGCTGAAGAGAATAGAAGAAGGATGCTCATTGATGTCGGACTGGGTGGTGCCAACATGGATGTAGAGCTGTTGATCAGCGAGTAATTTTTTCAGAAAAAGAGGGGAGATGACTTTAAAACCTAGATGACAAAGATTCTTGAAAACTGCTTTCTGCATGGTGTCATAAGCGTTCTCCAGATTAAGCAGCACTTGTTGTTTGTAAATGAAGGTGCCGATGGTGGTTTCAAGAACTAAATGGTCCAACAGTAGAATAGTGCTTGTGGAAACTGCTCTGTTCTTTGGCAGAAGATGAGTCATTTCTAGTTTCTGACAAGTTGACCATCTTTTTCATTAATTTGCAAAGGCATCTGGTCAGAGCTATTGGGTGAATATTATAAGGATTGGTCAAGTCTTTTTCCGGGTTTTGCAATGATGTGGAATGATGCGGCCTTTCTGCCAACAGGGCAGGAAGTACATGTGATCCAGATTTGATTGTATACTTTCAGAGGAATCCATTTCAGAAGTTGGTAGAGGTGTCATCTAAGGCTGGAAGCAGAATTGCAACATGTTCGCCGAGCTGATTTCAGTTTGTTCAGTGAAAATGGCAGATTGAGGACTTCAGTATTGTCGTAAGGAAATGGTACAGGGAGATTTTTCTTTCTGCTGTTAAAAAATGTAAATTTATTTGTGGAGGACTTGGTTTTATTCAATAGTGGAGGCCAACAGATAGTCAACAACTTGTTCATCAGTGATCCGTGTCTGCAAGTTTGAGGTGATGAATGGAATGTCCATGTTTAACCCGTTGACTTTCTTTGACATTTTCTAAATCAGCTTGAAACACAAGTTTCTCCAGTATTGAATTTACTTATTTTTTAAATGTCTTGAACTGGTTCACAGCTTTTGATGGGCTTGAGCATTGGGCGCTGATGG
This sequence comes from Conus betulinus, assembly GCA_016801955.1. Taxonomy (NCBI): domain Eukaryota; kingdom Metazoa; phylum Mollusca; class Gastropoda; order Neogastropoda; family Conidae; genus Conus; species Conus betulinus. Next base: position 177,247 of record JADBJO010002352.1, read on the forward strand.
TCCATGATACATGCAACACTGAGTCTGTTTGCTTTGTTTGCTATGTGTTGGCAATCAGAGTTAAAATCATCGTACTTTAAGCATTTGCAGTTTTGTTGGATAAAGTTGGAATACTCTTTTACACAGTCTATAGGCAGATCTACTGGGCCTATTTGCAGCATCCAGACTTGGCAGAACTTCCTCTTTTAATAGTTCAGAAAAGTTCCCAGTTCTGAAAATTGGTTAGGTGAAGAGCAGATTATCACAGTTTTCAATTTCATGGAAAGTGGTCATCTGTGGAAGAATGAAGGTCATATTGGAGTCCCATCATTCTGACAAACACAGTCCAGCTCTGATCAATTCTTCAAACAGATCTCTAGATGAAGTATTCACACTAACCCAGTAAGGATTGTGCCAATTGAAGTGTCCTTGAAAAGATGTAGAAGTTTGTCAATCAGGCCGACTTGCTTTTGTCAACAAACAGATGTGGATGAAGGTAAATATAAAGAACATGCAGTTTTATGCAATGTATTTCATGCAGCTACAGCTTGAAGAGAAATACTTAAATAAACAGACTGAACAAGAATTTTTTTTGACAAGTAGACACGCTCTTCTCATTACTCTTGTCTGTTGATTGTGCTGGTTATGAGTATGTTAAAAAGCTGGAAAGCGTCACAAGTCTTCTGGTTCTGAATTTTATTTTTCTGCGAAGCTACCACAGCTGGCTTTAGATCCTGAGAATTGAGCTGTTGCTGCGTGAAACTTAAATATAAACCCTAGATTTTTCTGTGAAATATTGTTGGATCCATCCATGACAAGAAACCAGAAATATCTTTATTTGTCTAACTCTGGATCTTCATATTCAGATTGCAACACTTTCACGAGTTTTTGGACTAATGTGCGTGTTGGTTTTGTGTATGCATTTTGGATAAACCTACGTGTATTCGTTTTTAACACTACTAACACAGAGTACAATGCCCAGCTATGCAGTAGGAGCACTATAGTCATAGCACAGGTATTCCCACAGGACACCTGATTTAGGCTTTTTTTTTTTTTTTTGTCGAGACGTGGAAGCTTTTTCTACACTTATGATCAGTCTCCATTTCTTTGATCTGATCTCTGTGCTAAAAGAAGTTTATACCGCACGTGCAGTGCTTATGATTAATCTTGTGGGCCATTTTCTCATTGACTGAAACATCTGTAGTGAAGCTGGAGATTGGGTTAGCCTTCTCATCATTCAATTCTTTCTTTCATTCATCTACTTACGGCATGCGTCCTGGAATGGACCAAGGGTGATCATGGAATCTTTAGTTTGTTAATTTCCTAACATTTCAAGCCTGGATATTTTGAGAAAGTGTCAAGGCCAACTTATTCACTGTGATAATGCTTGCTATGTGTGTCCATAGCAAGGATAATTGCAAGCAACAAAAGTTAAAAAAAAAAAAAAAAAAGGGGAAATGAAGTTATCCTTACATGCATTTTTGGTGTTACTCTTTTCTTTATTCGACAAATGCATTTGTTCTGTTGAATTTAACAAGTGCTTGAGCTTGAACAGATGTTGGTTACGATGGATATTTTAGTATCACAAAGTAAAATGCTATGCCATGGGTTTTTGTTTTTATGATCATCTCTGAAAGATCAGTAACACCACCTTTGGTCAGGATCATACACAAGATGTGGGTAGTATTTCCTCCTGTCAACCAAGGAAGAAATCCAGCCATTTCATTTGGTCATTCTTTGAAATGAAAAGACTTTAAAGCCGTTACACTCCAGGTCATACTGCGGATTTTGTGTGTGCGTACGTGTGTGTGTGTGTGTAGTAATCTTCCATACTTCCTCAGTGCTATTGTTTCCATGCTGCTCATTTCACAAGTGCAGTAGGTAGCTAGACTATGCCCCAGTCACGCAGACCACAGGGAGCATTAGTATCATTTCATGAAGCAATCTTACCATCTGGCCATGAGTGTACATATGGTTGTCAGCAAGTCCCCATGAACTCCATTACCAACATTTTTGCCCATTAACTCACCACAGGAAAAGACAAGGAGAGAAAATGTCATCACATGAGCAGGGCAGACTTTTCCTTATGATCAATGATGCATTCTGGTCCATGTCTCAAGATTTTGCTCTTTGCTCCCTATGGTATATATCCCTGTGTCTGCCAGCCCCTAGAGATGCATATCTGTAGTATTAGTCCAGAAATTTGAACATTCTCAGAGATACATCGAATTCAGTTGATGAAACTCTAGATACGTGGTTCAAGTCATCCCGTTTGACCCACAGAACATACAGCTCTCGATAGATGCCACTCAATCCCAAATTTTCTCACAAAATGAATGCCTCCAATAGGATTCAGCTTGTGAACTGTGCATTCTAGCTGTGTGCCACATGGTCATTTAATCAGCCAGCAAGTGCAACAGTTTTCCTAGTATGAAGAGGGTTCAGAGAAAAGAATTGGTGACTTTGATGATGTTATGTCATACATCTGCTCAGGAATACTGCTTGCAGACTACATAATTACACTTTAAAGTTGTCCCTTGCATTTCATCTTTTGACATAACTCTCCTGCCCTAAATTTAGGTTGGCAACAGTGGGCTGAAATCTGGGTATCAAATTACTGTGTACATTAAAACTGTTCTAGTATGTGTTCCCCACCCCCACTTTTCTGATATTTTTTGACATGAGAATGTTAGTTTTTTTCTCCAGTGCAACCCAAGCATCAGTTACAAAGACTGGTGAGGAAAAGCTATGGCCTGTGCTAAGAGTTGTAGATAAGGCTTGCAAATTTCAGCTGTTTCTGCTCCAATGCTGTAGGATAAGGTTAAACACCAAGCTTCCTTTTGAAAGTCAGCACATCGATGACGGCTTAGAGATTGTACCATCCAATCGGCAACATGGTATATGGGCAGTCATCTCAACACATCATGTTTTAAAAGCAATGTCAAGACCAGCTGACTTCCAGAGGAACTATGTTAAGAAAAAAAGTTCCACTTTATGGGGGAAAAAAAAAAAGCACGAGTGGGGGCACTGCAAATGGGGCTAACATCCTTAGCGCAAGGCAACATTACCCCATTTCTTGTTCAGGACTTGGGAGCTTTTCCAGAGAAAGAGCATTTGGAAGTCTCTCTTGATAATTGCAGGCTTTGCATTATGTGGGTCTTATCATGTAATGTGCTCGAGGTATATTTGGGTTCATACAAACCTGGTGGGGGTCGGACCGCCCCAAGAACTTTTTACTTGTCATATGGCGAGTCAAGATTTCACACACCAAATGTTGAGGGTCTCCAGTAGTCCACGCAGCCTTGTTTTTTGGGTATCCATGGAACTGTGCCTTTCCTTAAGGAATATAGACTTGACATTGGTTTTGTGCCTCAGTGGACCCATGTTTATTCTGAAGGAATGAAACCCTGGGGGCTGTGGTGGTGGAATATGCAACAGAAGGTGGGAATAATGCAACAGACAGTGCTCCAGTGCACAGATTTGCTACTTTTAGATACAGTTTCACCCATATTTGCTGCTTATACATAAATATTGTTTCAAGTGGTTTCCATAAAGATTTCATACAATGATAATCATCAGTAGAAAGAAAGAGCAACAAAAAATCAGGGAGTGGTGATGATACTGAAGATTTCCATCACGATTCAGTGAAAAAGATAGCTGAGAAAGAGAGGAAATGTGCTGAAACCAGGCAACTGACATACCATTTTAAGTCCCTGAAAAGGGGTCCTCTTACTTGAAAGAAGGCACAAACTTTAAAAAAAAAAAAAAAATTCCGTGGGGGGGTGGGGGGGAGGGGGATGGGCTTGCACCCTTCAGGCAACTCTGAAGAAAGCGGAAAGATTTGATAAAAGATGCGTAAATGCGAAAGGGTTACGGTTTTAAAGTACTTGGAATCTAAACATTCAAGCATTAAAAACCCTATGTAGAAGTTACCCAACTAAATCCGAGGAATTATCAACCCATAGACCACCATTTTCTTGACAGATTGTTCAAGACCAGCACTTCTGGAAATGTGATCACAGATGATTTTTTTGTTTCTTCTCATTCCAAATGGGTGATGCAAAGTGTATTGACACATCTACAATTAGCTTAAAATGCACTCTCCCATTCCCCCAGTTTCTCTCCCAATTCCCAGTTTGCAAGCCTTGAGCAGGATACATGTTTTTGAATTTTCACATCTTTGGGAACTTCAAGGATCAGATCTACAGGATAGAGTGAATTCTGAATAATAGGTCATCTGAGCAAAATGCAGATCTATGCCTTCGAAGTCATACGAACGCACACACTAAATGTTTGTAAGGTGAACGATAGAAAAGGAATGAATCGGTCCCAGCAATACTTCATTAACCCACACTCTCAAACCTTCACATACAGTACTCAAATCAAACCACAAAATCTTTAAATCCCGTCCATATTTTACTGGTAGACACAGAATGACAGAACTTTTTATTTGTCTTTCTCCTCAGCTTCACGCCTCTTCTTTTCACGTTTTCCAAACAGCTTCTTGTTGATGCGAGCCTGGCGCAACACAATGAAAGCCTTGTATTTCTTTTCTTCATCTGTGATGGCGCGGGCCTTTTCACGACGAACAGGGTCCACCACGGGCATGACAGTCCTGCGTTTCAGTTGGGTAGCCATCTTCATCTCCTCCTCCTGGTGATTAACACAAAAAAGAAATACTGATTAACTCCTCTCCAACAAAAAAGACAATACAGACCTGTTTACCCCAAATTCGTGTACCTGTAATATCTCAGATATCTCAGCTGTAATTTGAAAAAACAAGCAAACAACAAACAAAAAAAAAAAACAGTAATCTTCATCATTGCAATACTTTTGCAATTTTTCACGATTTGGAAGAGACGGCTGTTGGCACATGAAACCCCTTCATCGCCATCTTCGACAAGGCAAAAGACGCAAGGCAAGCTGGGAAATGCCTTTTTTTACTGCTTTTGACCGAAACTGTAGCAGACGAAACTTCATGTTTGCAACCAAGAACACAAGAAACCATTTTCTTTTCTTTGATTTTCCCCTGTATTTTTTGGAGGGGCCCGAAATTCCCACAATTTAGATTTTTTTCCCATTAAAAATTACGGCAAAATCGTAAGGGTAATTTTTCTCCACCCTAGGCTTTGCAAGAGGTCTGACAATAGCATAGCATCATCAACTGAACTGCCACTGTGCAACCAAGAACACAAGAAGCAGCTCGGTTTGGCTTGACAGCACGTGGCATTTTTTTTTTTTTTACAAGACTAACCTTTTATCATTTTCATGAAAAGCACACCATAAAGCACACCAGGTGCGTGTCTTACTGTCTTACCAAGTAAACAGAAAAAATACTCTGCTGTACTGTTTTTGGTTTCTCAATCATTTTATAAACATAACTTAAAAAAAAAAAAAAAAATCACAAATCTGTGTTTATTCTTTTAGTCATTTTTAGTTTCTGCTGGAAAGGAAGGGGAGATAATAGCTGTATAGAATGAGTTCAGAGCAGCAGTTCCTTCCGTAACGATTCAATCTCATCTTCAATACAAAGAAAGGAACCAAATATAGTCATAAACATGTATGAACTTATCATTTTATTTCAAATCCGAAATTAACTTGCATTAACTCAATCGGGTCTTGTCGAAAGCGGGTTTCCGACACGGTTCACATCGCTTGAAGGCGTGTCGGATGTATACTTCTGACCGAGTTTGATGATATTTAAATCATACCGCCTTTTATTACAGGGCAATAAATCTCGTTTTAGGGGGCTTTTCTTGCAGTTGCTTACCTTAGACCATTCTTCATGTATTCTGAAGTAATTTCAATTATACTGATTTGAATTGTCCTACTTTCAGTTCCCGCGATCACACGATTGAGTGGATCAAGCATTTTGTGGTCAAATTCTTGTGTTTTATGCAGCTGTCATGAATATACTATTCTCTGTAGGTCATACGAAGTGCTCAGAAGTGTAACTGAACTTGTGTGGGAGGATAGAGAGCATGAAGAACTGGATTAGAGTATGCACAAAAAGTTTTCATTTTTCTGCAAACAACTATCATTTTGGTTTACTTATGTGAACTGTGTGGATTCCTCACTGAAGGTTTTTTTGATGAATACACTGCTTCTAATGGTGTAGGTTTCATGCTCCTAGGTGAAGTGGTTGATTTGTTTATGATTTTTTTTGAAAATTGCTGAACATTGTGTGATCTGAGGGATAAACTGGTCCATTTTGGCCGACACGATTGAGTTAAATGATTTACTTTCATTTACTTTTACTCTGATGCAAAAGTGAAGTGCACATTAATACTGTTGCTGTAATATTATGGTTAGTGTATTCAAATAATCTGTCATTACAATGAAAAATACATATTAGATTTTACTTCCAACACAAGAAAAAATCAAGTCCTTAGAATGGTCTCCCACCTTTAGATAGTGTTCTGGGACAAAAAGGGTATGCATGTCACCAATTTTTTGGCAAACGTTTTAACCCCCCCCCCCCCCCAAGTCCTTTATTTTCCCCCCTGATAAACGGGTCTTATTTGCTCTGTGTAATACAGATGCCATCATTTTTACATGGAACACATGTGAAGAAATCTGTGATCCTCTTGATCGATGCGATATACAGACTTTCAAGAAAAAAATTTAGGGCCTTTTTTAGGGCCTACAATTTACAAAACTGGGCCATCAGGGCACACGAAAATGCTGAAAAGTGCTCACCATTGCCTCCCACAGATGCCATTTTCTCCAATACAGACCTCCATTCAGCAAGAACCTAATCACTTTCTGGTATGAATCTTGTCAATTCCATGTCCGTACGAAAACAAGAAATCTTATACAATGGCTAGAATAAACACAGTGTTCTTGCAGCACACACAAGGCGGAAGTCTTAAGAATACAAATCACAAGATGAAGAAAAAAGTAGGCCTATGCTTTCTTTCCACCTGACGAACACTAGTAACAGCTGCCTTGTCCTTGATTGACTAGCACACACTGCCTCTGGCTGAAGGAGAGAACAGTCCAGTGCTCAAGTCATCTTCCTATTTGTCCCTTGGAAATACTTTTGATTTTTGACTACCTTTCACAGTTGGGGCTGCTGTCCTCATTCCTTTGTCAATTGGTCAGCTTCTTCATTTCCATATCTAGTGCAGTATGAAGATGTTCACTGAATGGGAGTATTTCAGTCAGTAAATGGTAATCATTTTAGATCAGAAGTACCACAGGATGATGACTATTGTTACATAAATGGAAGAATGTAGTGGTGATGGCGCAAGTTGGGGGGATAAAGGAAAATATCAATGACTTGTGGGTGATGCTCACTGGCATGGGTGGGATCCATAGTACTGTAGGATGATGGTCATTGTGGTAAGTGGAATAATAAGGTGGCATTAGTATAATATTGCAGGTTGAGAAAGAGGGGGTGGGGGGGGTAGGGGTATATGACTGATGGGTAATGATCATGTATGATTTGAGATAAATAGTACTGTAGGATGATGATAATTGTTGTATAAGTGGGATAATGTTGTGGCATTGTGTAAAATGCTGGTGGTAGGAATGGGGGAGGTGTTCAAAGATGGGTGGATGATGATCATGGTCAAGGTGTAGGTATGATCCACAGTGGTGTAGGATGATGATCATTTTTGTAAAAGGAGTAGGATAGTGTATTGGCAAGTACGATAATGCAGTGGGGGGAATAAAGGAAATGATCAATGACTGAAGGATGTTGATCACTGAGATGAGATCTACAGTACTATACTACTACAGGATGGTGACCATTGTCGTAAGTGAAATACCGTGGTGGCATTGATGTAGTAATGCCGGTGGGGGTGGGGGAGAAAAAGAAAGGTATAAATTTGATGATTGATGGATAATTGGCCATTGTCGTAAGTGGGGACAAACAATGATATAGGATGATGATCACTGCCATAAGTGAAATAGCATGACAGCACTGGCATGATAATGCCAGGTGGGTTTAAAAAAAAAACAAACAAACAAACAAAAAAAAACATTGGGGGGGGGGGGGGGGGGGGCAATGATCAATATCTGATTGATGGTGATGGTTGTCACAGTTGAAATCATCTCCATAACGCACGCACGCATGCATGATACATGCACGCACACACATGTACATACACCCACACACATACACAGATACATACGTACACAGGCACATCCACACACACACATACATATGCAAAAAAAAAAAAAAAAAAAAGATTGGCATACACAGGACATCTTATGAGTGGTGGTAATAATGATAGTGGTCACATATGGGAATCGTGTTAAAAAAAAAAAAAAAAAAATACACACACACACACACACACACGGCAAACACATGTACATACATCTAAGCCTACGTATATATATATATAGAGGGGAGACACAAGTCCCTTAGTATACTTGTACACAGAGGGGGGGGGGGGGGGGGGAACGTAATGTGGAGAAAGGAAAGGAAGTGGTCAGTGAGGAGGGGGTGGGGGGTGGGAGGGGGGGACAAAAAAAAAAAGGGGGGGGGGGGGGGGCACTGCAAGTTAATGTGGTGTGAGTGGGTGTGTAATTTTGTGGAATATATAGTGGGTTGCAGTTGAGGTGGTGGACTGGTGTAATCATGTAGTTCTGTTAGGATGCTGGCTGGTGATTCAGATATGGGAATGAAGGGAAAGAGCAGGGGTGTTAGAGGGGCAGTAGGGCCAAAGGAAGTTGCAGTAGAAGCACTAGAACTCGAAGGACCAGCAACAAAGTGCTTTTCTGAGCAAAAACTTGTTGATGTACTAATACTACTTGAGGTTTGCCCACTGTCACAATCTTTAAAAAAAAAAAAAAAAAAAAATTTAAGGACACTGCCGCTGTAGCACTAGCCTTCTCCAAGTCTGAAATTTCTTCTTCCCTTTTTTTGGCGAGTTTGAAGGGCTTTTTCACCCATTTTCCCAAGCTGAAACCCCTTCTTACAAAAAACTACAATAGAACCGATATTTGTCCAAGTTATCTTGGCGAAGCCAGAGTTTAGATTCAGTTTTATCAAGCCACAGATCTTGGAAATAAGCACTTCCCCATGTTTCCGAGTGAAACTGATGAAATCTTATAAAGAAACTCGCAATGAAATGTCAAATTTCGTTGAAAAAAACAAACTGTGGTCTTGCTTTGTTCAACACATGGAAAGTCCAAGATGGTGGACAGCACAGTTACTTTCTCATGGAGTTACTTTCCCTTGAACGACTTTACACCATGATCGATCAGTACTGATTCGGCATTTACCTATTACGAAAATCGGTCTTTGTTTTTCTTTTCTGATCATTCTTCTTTGATTTTTTTTTTTGTTGTTGTTGTTTCACATTTTTTCTTTTCGATTTTTTTTTTTTAGGCTGTTCTGGTTTTAGGGCTTTTTAGGGCCTTCAGCCTCTTCACTTCGATTTTTAAGGCCTTTCAGGGGCCCTATTTTTTGCCTAAAAAGGTTAGGGCCTTTTAGGGCCCTGTGCGGACCCTGAACATAATGGGGTTGTGAACAGAGGACAGTAAAAGTACTTACTTTGGCATCACCATTCTTTGGGTTTGCTGGGGTGGCGTGGGGGAAGAGGATCAGCTTATTCTTGTACTCCTTCAGGCGCTGCACATTGGCCTGCAGGTTTTCCAAGGAGCCATTACGACGACGGTAGTCAACAGCATGCCAATGCTCCTCGCCTGCTTCTTGTTGATCTCAGCTTCCTGTCATCCGAAGTCAACTTGTTAGTCAGTTATCATGCTGGGAAAGCAACGTTTCACACACGATAGAAACTATTCATTTCTACAATGTCAACTGCTAAATCCGGATATGACAGGGCATGTGCCTGCAACAAATGGGTATGTGCTAGCATGCTTGAGACTCTACCATCAGGATATGTGCATGTTTGAGTACTGTTCTGGCATGTCTACTCCAATGACAAGCTCAAGTTTTGTACATGTCCCACTTTGCAGCTGACACATACAGTAATCACTAATACTTCAGCAGCATCTTTTATCTTATCTATGAATGCCAAATTGCTGCCAAAATGTTCACTAGCTTTCTGAGCGCAAATATTCTCCAAATTGCAGTAATTAATAAAGCTCAAGTGAACATGGTGCCAACACCCTATATGAATGAAACTTTTCCACTCTACATTACACCACCGTAGAAACCAGGCCCAAGTCAGCCCCCCCCATCCCCCTCCAACCTCTTCCACACCTCCTCTCCCACCCCCTTCCCCTCCGTATTAGCTGCCAATCAGTGTTCTTGTTGGGTCATGTTAAACCCTTCCCACTCTCTCTACGCAAGTGAGAACCAAGGTCAAACTGAAGACTCGCAGCACACAATCGTTGACAGTGCTTACTGGTGGGGATGGGATTGGGGTAAGTCATAAAGCAAGCCAGCCACAGGACTATGCCAGCCCCTCTCTCCCCTACAGTCTTTGTTCTTTTTTGTCTGCACCAGTGTGGTGACTGATTTGACTCTTTCAGTGACGGGCCGGGTTGGGATGTCGATCACTGGATGTGGACAAGGGGTCATAAAAACCATTGCGGATGCAGTTCCACAAAGGTGGCACAGAAGATAGGACAGGAAAAAACTATTACTGAGCTAGGAAAAATACTTTTTCACATACCTCCTCACAGTACACACTGTACATGTGTATACCTATGGAATAAAAAGCTTACGTTTAGACTTCAAGTTTCAATATACAGTGATAATTCTTACATACAAATGTGCATCTCTGACACATGAAATTCCAAGAATTCAGTCCAGTGTGTCACTAAAATGTACCAAAATTTACCGTAATGCAACAATTTTGTCCTGCGAGCATTATAATATAACTCCAAACAGTATGTCACGTAAAAGCACTTTTGTCCGATCTGCCACCATTAAAGTCAATAAATATGCAACTTCCTTGACATTTTAGAATGTTTTGAATCGATAACACCTTCCGCTCGAGAAGTCTGCTTAAAAATTACAGTCATCAAATCAGGCAACTCGGTCTATGATTCATCATCATGTCATCATTTCACTAAGCGCAAACATTGCAAACCATATGAAATTCAGCTTTTCAGAATCAAAATCAACAGATTATGTGTGCTTGTGGGTAATAATCCAGTGAATGGAACAAAAATCAAGCAATCTTTGCAACACGAACATCTCAAATATGGATGTAAAAATTTAGCGCACAGTGCAATAGTGACCAATCCAAACAGTTTCATCAAAGGTTTCACGAATATTCATCCCTCACCTTTTCTGATGACTGTTGCAAGACAACTGGAATATGATCCAATAATAACAACTGGAATATGATCCAATAATAGATGTTTTAGCGCTGACAGAAATGGCTCATATTGTGAAAAAAAATTACTCTTTGTTGATAATCGCAGATGCGGTCTATATATATGTACAAAGTTTCACTGTGAAAATCCTGATTCTAGTGATAGTACTGGTGGTCACATTCATTCACTTTAGTTAACACTTTATAAACATTGGAACATGAATCTAAATAAGTAATGTTTAGCATAATCTGGAATGTTTCATTAACTTTTCTAGTGTAAGCACATCTTACCCATTTGTCTCATTCTTGCTCTGTGTATTTATGTGTGTCAGCCAGTCAGAATGCATTCCTCCTGTGCGTGTGTGTGTGAATATACAAGTGTGTGTGTGAGTGGTTTATCAGTACATCTACAAGCAGTTACAAAGTGTGACCCCTAATATTTTTGTGACCCCCTGAAAATTTGGAAACATGTTTATCACACAGAATCTGACCCCTCATTTTTTTAGGAAATAATTGTCACCAATATATTTTTAGCAGTAAGAGGTACTACAACTGTGAAGCACTGGTGACACACTGACAAACAGACTGGCAACCAAGCATGAATAACAAATATGTTCTAGCATCTAGTCAATTTCATGAGAGGAAGAGCTGCGCTACAGAGACTGAGAGAGAATAGTTTCCAACTACTGAGTGGACTTAAAACAAATCCTTAACTCCAATTTTTTTTTTCACATGAGCCATTAGTATTTGACACATGCATTTTACACCATAAGCCATTTAATTCCTGTGATAATCATTTCACAGAAATTAGAGGGTCAGACTCAGTGCGCAAATTGTTTAAAAAAATTCTAGAGGGTCACAAAAATATTATGGGAATCACTCCTTATAACTGCTAGAAAAAACACACCGAAAACATGAAAAAACATGCACACATACATACAAACTTGCCAATTCACATTAATAAACACACAGAAAAAGTGAATGTGCCAAAAATGGTAAAATAAGTTTAAAAAAACAATCTAGATAATGCTAAAATATATTCATTCAGATTCCTGTTCCACCGACTTCGAGGTGTTATGTTATCAACAAATGAATAATGTGTGAGGACATGCAATGTCAGGATTTTAACAGTGGAACTTGCTCCTCTTCGATCATCACAACACTCATTAACAGCTGTGTCCATCAGAATTCTACTATGCGAGTATTTTTCCGAATGCGAGCCGTTTCCGAAGGTGCTGAAAAATGATAATGCTGGATTATATTCTAATGGCAATGAAACAATCATCCGTAGCCCAGTGACATATAAGAGGTGAACAACGAAAATTTGTAGAAACTTTGACGAACAAAATAGGCTGGCCACTCTTGCACAGTGCGAAACACATTTATTCATCCATGCAACAGATCCTTTTTTACTGTCCAAGCCTGTCATGTTGCATAGGTCATTTGACTTTTTGTTCTATTCACTGGATTATCACCCGCAAACTACAGCTGAGCTGTTGATTTCGACTATCGAAATCCCACTTTAATAAAGATACCCATGCTTTTGACGTTTGGCTGAATCGCATCTTGAGCTCCTATCATAAACTGGGTAGTCTTAGTTTGAAAGACTTGTTGGTTCTGAACAGAGAAGAGCTTCAGACCTGTTACTGACAAAGACAAAAAAAAAAAAAAAGGATTATAGTTATGGAAGGAGTTGACACTCTTAACTACTTCCATAACTATAATCCTTTTTTTTTTAATATAAAATACCTTTTCTTAAAATAAAGATGAGGATGAATTATTCAAAACTATTCAGGACTAATCAACAATGTATAGTAACAATTATAAAGTGTGTATTTGAATGGGAGACATATTTTCTGTTTATTGTCCAGCCACAAGAGAGACGTACTAGGGCTGAAGGCATTGTTCACCTCCTTTTGAAACTGTACTCCTTGCCCTTTCCAGGCACCTTCCTTAACTAATACTACTACCAATAAAAGTATGTAAGCGACTATGCTTAACAATTTTAATAAAAACACTCTGCAATACCTTAAGCTCCTCCAGTGTGAACCCCCGGCCAGCACGGACACGGTGTTGTACTTGAAGGTGGGGCAACGAACCACAGGTCTCAGAAGTCCAGCCACAGGGCGGGGAGCAATGGCCAGAGCCTTCTTGGCACGCTTTGCCTGTCGCCGCTTCTTGCGCATGGGCTGATTAAACCATGTCTTCACCATGCGCTGCCAGTCCTTGTGGAAATGTCCATTGGGAATGATATTATTCCGCTTGGGAGCCATGGCTGCAATGCACAAGAAGAAAAGATTTATTAGACTGTTTTATTTTCAACAGCTGCAGAACTGTTCTGTGTACAAAAGAAAGCACACGGACGCAGACTGTAATCAGTTATACCTGGGGGTGGGGGTGGGAATAAGGGGATGCAGAATGCACCATTATATTCAAATAGAAATGTACATTGTGTTTGCATCACATATTTAAGCCGTCTACTGATCAGTACATCAGTCAATTCCAACAGCCGACATGGATGTTTTGCTGAAAACCAAAAGCAGTACTTTCAGCATCAACTTCACGCTAACTGTCACTTTTACAGGGCCTCTACTGTCAGGAGTCCATCATGCTTTCTCACTGCCAAACTACTCAAAGATCATAGTGAATAATTAAAATCAAGGTAACATGCTCCATATCATCTTACTTTTACAAAGGGTGCTTTATAGCTCCTATAAATGGTTAGAAGTAAGACCAAGATTTCATTTAAGAGTTTGTAATGATCTCATAAATTATAAAACAGGCTGCTTTCCTGGTCAGAGCTGACTAACAACAGTCTACTGGTGCCAGTGTCAGTCACTTTCCCCACACCACCATTCAGTCCATTAGTTTTGCAAAAGGCAAGCTGAAAGTTACCTCGTGAGGTTTAAATGGGTTACTTTTCTCAATCATTTTAACGTGTTACAGAGAAGAAAGATCAGGTTTATAACCATGGGCATTTCACCCAAGTGTAAACAACATAGTGACATGCACACAAGTTTAAAAACATAGTGACATGCACACAATCAAACCGATCACTTCAGCTTTTCACATTTGATCTAATGAAAACCTTCAACAGTAATTAGTATGCAATTTACCAAACTTAATGGGGAATGCAGCAGTTCTAAATTTAAGACATAAGTTCGATAGGTGGTGTGACATGCTAAAACGCATACGTGCGGGGCTCGAGTCAAGTCGTAAAAACATTTATAGATCTTCAAAATACCCAGACAATAGATTATAGTGCCGTTGGTTATCTGAACATTCTTTCTCTCACAAACGTATAATTCCAGATAATCAAACAAACAAATGCACGCATGCAAATACTGTTCCAGAAACTGTGGAAAGGATGGAAAATACGCAATCTGAAAGGGAGAACTCTTGAAACATGTTCTGATGAAAAACAAAAAATGAGAAAAGCAAAGGAGTGATTCGTCGCTGCTTAATCAAACGATTGGAAAGTGATTTTTTTTTTTTAAGTGTGTATTTCCAGACACCGTACAAGAACTTCGACCTAAATCACGATGTTAAAAACTATGTAGTATGAACCCTTCTCATTCACATGTCCAGATCACCGAGCCCAAAACATCTTGTCCAACAGGCACTAAAAACTTAAGCGTATTATTAACAGACAGAGAGGTAATAATGTATTTCAGTACCCAAAGACTTTAAGGAAAATCGGACTGGATGAACTAGATTGCTAAGATTTTAAAAGCAGTACTGCATGCACCTCACCTTCTCTTCGCTTCTAACCGGAAAAGGAAACATATGAGATAGGAACGGTACACAACTCCCCATAATTTCATGGGAGGTAACCGAGTAAGCGAAAAGTGTTTGTTTACTGTGGTTTCTTACAAACTTTTGACTTAATTCGACAAATAATGAACTAAAACGTTGCTCAAAATTTCGATCTTAAACTGTTGAACGATCTTCACAGACAGGCATGAAATGCATGCAGTTTGATATTACGTTTAGGTTTACAAATAAATTTTGTTTATTTCCCGTGGTTGCATGGCGCAGTGGTTAATATCGGTTTTTATTCTGACTCTTATGCTGCACCATGATTGCAAACAATGCAGTGCAGATGTAACCGAAGCACTTCGAAGTGACATCAGATCAACTCAATGAGTCAATATCGGATGTGATCTGCAACAAACCTGATTCTGAGTGCTGGTGCTCAGCAGAATGTATTTCTTCTTCCTCTTTGTCCAGGTCCCCATCAACTGGAATAGCCTTCCTTAAAAGAGCATCAGCCTACTTCCAGTATTGGGACTTTTCAAGGCAGAGAAGTTGGGAGATATCACTCCATCCAGACAAGTGTTCCACCCTCCCAGTGACCCATAAGAGACAGCCCTTCACCAGCATGTACCAACTGCACGGACAGACACTCCAGACAGTGATGTTGGCCGAATACCTCGGGGTGACCATTCAAAACAACCTGTCATAGGACAAGCACATCGACATCATCTGTGCCAAAGCCAACAAGACCCTAGGCTTCTTGTGGCGCAACTTGAGGAACAGCGCCACCAGCCGGAAAGAGACAGCATACAAAAGCTATGTCCGCCCCATTTTAGAGTATGCCTGCACAGTTTGGGACCCCAGCTGGAAGTAGTTCAGCAACGAGCAGCCCACTTTATGGTTAATAGATACTACAACAGATCAAGCGACACCGCCATGCTCGACCGACTCCGGTGGCCTTCACTGCAGCAGCGTTGAAGATCCAGCAGACTGGCCATGCTGTATAAAATACTCAATGACCAAGTCCACTTCAATAAAGCCAAGATCCAACCTGCCCCTCTCAGACAGTGTAGGGGTAGCCAACACCCAACTCCGTCAGTTGCAGTGCCACATCGACTATTGTCAGGCTGCTTTCCTTCCCAACACCATCAGGAACTGGAACAATCTGCCAGACGAGGTGGCTGGAGCCACCACTCTTGACACTTTTGTGTGAAGAGTTCACTGATCCCCCCCCTCCCCTTCTACCCCCCCCCCCCTCCCCCCTCCCCCCTCCCCCCCCTCCCCCATTAGCCCCCCCCCCCCCCTCCCCACCCCCCAATCCCCCTCCCGCTGCGCAGACCCAGCTTTTAGTATGGCAAAATAATAAACCTGATGATTGTGGGCATTACATCAAGAAGAAGAACAACAACAAGAGCCGTGTCCGCATCACGATGTGGTTTTTGCGATACATTTATGATGAAAAAGGCCCATACCCGGATGCTGCAGATCACATCTGACATTGACTCATTGAGATGGTTTCATGACATCTTGATGTGCTCACATAGATCTTGCACTATATTTTGTTATACCTGTAAATTTTGTCAGTTCACCATTTACTACATAAAACAAAGAAGTTAGATATCCCCAGATTGGCATACTTACAAGCTGATTACTTAGTCTACTAATCCCTCTTTGTGGAAGTATTCTGAATTAAGAACATCTTAAATTAAGAATGCAAATTACAAAAATTCAACACTTGCAATTATCTTTAAGGTTCAGCCACTTCTCATCACAGAGTTACTCATTTGGAATGTATCACCTCAAGTGAGGATTCAGCACAAGGCAAGCAATGTCTCACTTTGGATGATAGTTACTTATGACTTCAATGTGCCCTCAATAGGTTTCCATGTAGGGACAGGTTTCCAGATGTAGTGGATTAGGGTGATTCCATATCTGACTTAGATTTGATACCATTCATCAGGTGTCATAGGAGTGATAATTAGAGGAGTGACGAAGCAAAGAGCTTACACTGCACTTTGTTCCTGTATCTGACAAACGGGACATATTGCAAGTTCAGTCCAGTCCTAACCTCAGGCATCTCTCCTAGGGGCCCATGGCATCAATAAATCATCTTCACACAGACTATCTCTGAACAATAACTCATCTTTACACCATACTACTTCCTCAAAGTATGGGGAGTTTCAACAGGATTGGAATTTTCCATCTGAAACAACCTTTGCCATGCCTGATTCTGAGTGCTGGTGTTCAGCATAATGTATTCTTTCTTCCTCTTTGTCCAGGAGGTATTTAGTCCCCATCAACCTTCTGGAATAGCCTTCCTTAAAAGAGCATCAGCCTACTTCCAGTATTGGGACTGTTCAAGGCAAACCCCTTGATGACCCCCACCCATTCTGTTCCATGCATTCCTGCTTTATGTATTTCACACTCTCCAGAGGAGTATTTGAGGAAAATCAAGGTCTTTGCTCTATATTTTCAGGGTCCTGCTTCCAAAATGTATATAAGACCCTCATCCAGGTTGATCTGAGATTCCAGACGGATGCTGCAGACAACTCGTTTGCCTGGCATCCACATGAACATTTTTGGGCAGATTCTCTTCCCTACTCTTGGAGCTGCTAATCTCCATAGGTCCAAGAGGCACCAGCCACAGAGCTTCTGGCACTGGAGAACTGGAGGCCTGCATTGGCTATTTGCACTTAGAAACGAAGTGGCCAGTCCCTTGGGTCCCCACATTCTAATTCTCTCTGGCTTGTCTGTGTTTAGAATTGACCCAAGGAACTTGAGCTGGTCCAGCTCTTTCATTGTCTTATAATATTGGCTTCTGGATGTGCCTGTGGTTATCAGCAAAGATTTTGCTTTTTTTTTTTCTGGACTGCCATTTCATAGGAGCATGATGCTTTCACCAGCATGGAATTCCGCTTTGCTGCCTCTCAATTAATTTATGTTGTCAAAGTCACACAGGTTCTCCAATGGATTTCGTGATGTTCAAATGTACTTCTAGCAGTATTTTTTGTATTAGATTTTCTGGATAGCAGTGTCATTTTTAGGTCACCAGTACTGTCATATTCAGGAGGTAACAAGATTTGATTTATTAATGCATTTATTTTTTCAGATGGTATGCAAGAAGGCTGCACCACAAAAGCAAGGCGTGGCAGTTGAAGAGCACTGATTTATAGTGGACACTACAAATGCGACAAAATGACCACCCTGACTATCATTCACTTCAATGATGTTTACAATATAGAAGGTCAGCCTGATGAACCAATAGGGGGAGCTGCACGTCTTCGGGGGTTTCGTCAAGTCATGTAGTCATCTCAGCCCCTTGGTTCTGTTCAGCGGTGATGCATTGAACCCTTCATTAAGTAAGTGGGATTGTTTTCATCTTCACTGAATACCTTGTTAAGTAAACAGGGTTACTTTTGACCTTTGCTGAATCTATGGTGAAGTAGGCTGGGATGTTTTAACCTTTAGTGAATCTCTTGTTTAAACTAAATGGGTCTGTTTTAGCCTTTTTGAATTTCTGGTTTGTTAAATGGGGGTCCTTCCACGTTGAAACATTCCTCATTGTCTTTATGCATATACTGAATCTGTACTTTAAATGAGAATTGATATGATGAGTATTTGCTAACTTTTGGAATAAAGCTGTTTGTATCGTTTCTTAATATCTGGTCCAGGTGACTGATATCTGCTTTCGTTATAACATTGCGTCAGAATGTAGTGTTGCTTGTGATTATGATTTCCAGTGAGCATTTTCCTGAAGGGTGAGCAGATGATACCAGTGTTGAATGGAATTGGGGTCCACTGTGCAGTCTTTGGAAATCATGACTTTTTGGTGTGTCAGTAACTATGGTTAATTCCATTTTCATGGGCCATGTCAGCAGGTAAGGCTTGGTATCCACATTTACTTGAAATAGTTGTTTTCGTAGAATGGATCTTGAGAATTTTACCTCATAAAGGCAGCCTCTTTGAGAGTTTTACCACAGAAAAGCCAGCCACAGGACTTTTTTCCCAAAATGAGTTGCTATTGTCAAAATGTCTAGATGCACATCTGCAGTGTTCCCAAGATACTTTAAGCCCTTTTATGAATCTTCTCCTAGTTAAGGTCACATCCCTGCTCCTTCAATAATTAGAATATGGGTGTCTTTCAGGATTGTCTCCAGTGACTGTGAAATTTGTTCAAATTAACAAGAAGTCACCATGTGCCATATGATTTGTAACACAAGTGGTCACAATGCTCCATATGATTCATACACCAGTAGCTACAATGTGCAGTGTGACACAACACCTGTGATGACTCGCTGCACTGATGATATCCGCAGTTTTATACCTGTGACCATGGTGTCCCAAACCAGTACAGGAGTGGCCATGATGTGAGCTTAGTATACATGTCGCCACAATATGCCAAATGAGATTTCACTAGTGGTCACAGTGGTCACAGTGTGCCTTGAGTCATTACACCAGTGGCCTCAGTGTGCTGTGTGACATTATGCTTTTGGCCATGATGTGCCTTATGTCTCTTTACACCAGTTATCACAGTGTGCCATTTAATGGCATAAGGGGCCACAATGTGCCTCATGACACACACTTATGGCCACAGCGTAACCATATCAATCATGCACTAGTGATCATAATTTGCCATTTGATATTACACAAGTGGCCACTGTATGCCATATGACTCATTACATCAGCCATTATGCCATATCACTCATCATACCAGTGATCACAATGTGCAATATGACATGGCAATGTATCAAACCATTTTACACCAATGACCACTATGTGTCGTATGACTCGTTATACCAGTGACTACGATGTGCCATGATTTATTGCATTAGAGGCCACAGTGCTTCATACAACTTATTACACCAGTGGTCAGATTTTTTCATATGACATATTACACACTGGATAAATGTGCCTAATGACTGATTACACCACTGTCCAGAATGAGCCATATGACTTCTACATCAGTGGTCACAATGTATCACATGACTTATTGTTACACTACAGGCCACAGTGTGCTATGCAACTTACTATGCCTGTTGCCACAGCGTGTGCTGTGCAACTTACCACACCTGTTGCCACAGCGTGCTGTGCAACTTACCACACCTGTTGCCACAGCGTGCTGTGCAACTTACCACACCTGTTGCCACAGCGTGCTGTACAACTTACCACACCTGTTGCCACAGTGTGTTCTGCAACTCTATTACATCAGTGGTCACAGTGTGATGTACAACTTATTACATCAGCGGCCACAATGTACAGCTTATCACATCAGCAGCACAATGTGTTATAAAACTCATTACTACAGTTGACACAGACTGCTGAAAACTCATTTCGCTAGTGACTACTGTGTGCCATAATATGACTCATGACATCAGTGGCCGTAGCGTATCACAAGCTCATGACATCAGTGGCCGTAGTGTATCACAAGTTCATGACATCAGTGGCCGTCGTAAATCACAAGTTCATGACATCAGTGGCCATAGTGTATCACAAGTTCTTGATATCAGTGGCCATAGTGTATCACAAGCTCTTGACATTAGTGTACAGAAGCTCATGACATCAGTGGCCATAGTGCATCACAAGTTCTTGATATCAGTGGCCATAGTGTATCACAAGCTCTTGACATTAGTGTTCATAAGCTCATGACATCAGTGGCCGTCGTATATCACAAGTTCATGACATCAGTGGCCATCGTATATCACAAGTTCATGACATCAGTGGCCATAGTGTATCACAAGTTCTTGATTTCAGTGGCCATAGTGTATCACAAGCTCATGACATCAGTGGCCGTAGTGTATCACAATCTCCTGACATCAGTGGCCGTAGTGTATCACAAGCTCTGACATCAGTGGCCATAGTGTTTCACAAGCTCATGACATCAGTGGCCATAGTGTTTCACAATCTCCTGACATCAGTGGCCGTAGTGTATCACAAGCTCCTGACATTAGTGGCCATAGTGTATCACAAGCTCATGACATCAGTTGCTGCAACCTGCTGTATCACTTAGCAACACTGGCCATAGCATGCTGTACTGCACACCAGTGTATCACTTATCGCAACACTTTGGCAGTGGCCACAGCATGCAGTACATACCACTTATCACACAACACTGGCCATAGCATGCTGTACACTTTATCACACCAGTGGCCACAATGTGCAATACCTCTTATCACAACACTGGCCATAGCCTGCTATACATTTTATCACACCAGTGGCCGCAATCTGTCATACTGCTTATTATTAAGCTAGTGGCCATAGCATGCTGAACAGTTTATTAGAAGTGTGACATTGCACTGGTAACTGCGATAGATGGTACAACTCGTTAACCAGTGGCCACACTACATTAACGGTATTGATGTGTTCTGCAGCTCCTTACAGCAGTGGCCTCAACATAACATGTAACTCAATGCACCACTGGTCATAATCTGCTTCACAGCTCATTCCAGCAGTTGCCATGACTTGCTGTTCACACCATTATACTTGTGGCCACAGTGTGGCATATGGCTGATTTTATAGTGAAAAATCATTTGGATATCTTTTCATTGGAAGGCTTAAAATGAATGGATAAAGACATTTAAAAGTTTTTTTTTTTTTTTTTTTTGTAGGTTGTTACTGTTACACCAATGTATGTGTTTCCAACAGACTTTGGAGTGGACCATTTACAAGATGTTGTTGAACAGACAACTTTTCCGTGGTTGCTCAGCAACATTCTGGACAATGTCAATGAGGAGCCGTTGGCAAAAGGCGAAGTAACCTACATGATTGAACATAATGGAGTAAAGGTAAGTCAGTGCTGGTTCACATTCAGTGTGCATTTTGTGTTGTATGATTTTGTATACCTTGTCGACTGCAGCAGAATTCTCTATGTTAAGTTTGGAAGGCTGTCCACTGAGAGACAGCATCGCCCTAGTACACAGCATTATTTTAGATCACATAGAATGGGGGTGCAGTTACTTTTCGGGGACAAAAATCATGAGAGAAAAAAATAGTGGATAGGATATATATCATTTCTCAAAGATCTCATCACGAACTGGCAGCTGGCTGTGGAGGTATGCAGTTTGAACAAAACTCCATCATTTCTGTCTGTCAGACTCCTCCATCATTTGTATGTTTCACATTTGATAGACTTTACAGTACAAAACAGCATAGTGGTGCTTACCAGTGCTGTGAAACACAGCACAAATAATCTCCATGCAGTTACAGACACTTCACTGAAGTGCTGTTCAAAGCAAAAAAAACAAACGAAAGACGAAAGGAAAAACATATAGCATTTGTAACCCAGCAGCCTATAACACACACCAATACATGCCACACCAGTATTGTACACTTTCCCTCTGTCACCCCATTCAGTACAGCAATTAACAAGCTGCATGACACCACAGTTTTACACCTTTCCCACGGTCACCCCGTACTGAACAGCACACAGTACCCAACTTTACACCATACAATCTCCACATTGTCGTGCAACTTTCTTTCAGTCACCTCTTGTAATAATACAGTCATTACATGACTTTACACATAAAACTCGACACTATTTTAACAATTCTCTTTCAGTCACCCCATTCAATAAACCACACAACACAGCATCATGACAACAACAACAAAACCGACATGTGCTGATGTCTTAAGTCATTGAGAAATCACCTGGTTATTAACTGTTTTACCCTGGCACCTGACCAGAGGTGGGGCACGCATGAAGACACGTGGCTGCCAGCACCCAGTCTAATACTGGGGTCATCAGTTCAAATCTAGCCCACACGCTCCTTGTTCTGTGCATAAATGATGAGAACAGGGTGAACACTTTGAAGCTATTCCTTTTCTAGTACGCGCTGCTTTGAGCAAGCAATTTTTGAATGATTTGGTGAGGTTTCTTTCTTTTTTTTTTTTTTTTCATCATAAGCGCCAGTGATGCAAGAATGAAATCATTGTGGACAATCTTAGCAAATAACTCTTATTGACTAATTCATACAAAAGCCATGTATATTCATAAAGTTTCAAAAAATGTGATTGGCTATGACACAGTCAAGTTTGATTTGCATTTCGCCACAAATGTGATAGTCCAACCTGTCAGACTAAGATGTACTGATAAAGCATCCACTCGGCCCCTTTTAAATCAAGAAACTGAATCATTCAAATGCAATGAAAGCATAACATGTTGTAGGACGATTTGGGTGTGTGCTCTTTTCATGTGTGGGTATGGTAGTTTGAGTAAAGCAGCTCTGGTCTGCCACCTGAACGGCACAACATGCCAGGTGGGAAGAGCACTTAGCCAGTGGCTAAGTCAGGGCTGAAAGGGTTAATGTGCTTCATAAGGTTTATGTGGGGTTGTCATCGTTGTTGGATTCTGAGAGCGTAAAGTACTTTTTGGCAGTGTTGACCCAAAAACATGATGGACATCTACGCTGATTCTTTCCCACTTTGGGGTCAGTTGATTCATCCTTACTTTCATACACACACACACACATGCGTGCGCACACACACTTGCACACACACACAAACACACACACGCACACACACACACACACACACACACACACACACACACACACACACAGTCTCTCTCTCTCTCTCTCTCTCTCTCTCTCTCTCTCTCTCACTTTCCTTCTCTCTCTCACTCTCTCTCTCATCCTCTCTCTCTGTCTCTCTCTGTCTGTCTCTGTCTGTCTGTCTGTCTGTCTGTCTGTCTGTCTGTCTGTCTGTCTGTCTCTCTGTCTCTCTCTCTCTCTCTCACATATACATACATCTTCCCATAGTGATGTCCCTCCCTCCTGTCCCTTCCTTCTTGTATTACTCTGTAGGAACAGATCAGGAGGGGGGTCCAAACTGAGGATGGGGTGCTGTAACCTAGCAACAGATGTTGAAAAAAAACCAGGTGGGTGGGGTATTGATGGGGTGGGATGAGGGGGAAGGGGTGCCAGGCACAGATTTTATGAAAAAAAAAAGGGGGGGGGGGGGGGAGGAAACAGGAGGGGGATGTGAGGCACATATTTTTTTAATCTACACCTTCATAAATCCTTTTCCTTTTTTTTGTTGGGGTAGGTGGTGGTTGGTTCTGGAATCCCCTGGAATGCCCCCCCCTCCCCTCTCTCCCTCTCCCCCTTCTCCCAGATCTGCTTTTGCTTTTGCTTTTGTTGTCATGGGTGTGTAAGGTTCCTGCTTGGTGCAGGTGGGACTTATAGGCCTGGTGGAGGAGGAGTGGATAGCCACCCTGGCAACAGTGGATTCTGAAGACATCACCTTCCTCGACTTTGTTCAGCAGAGCCAGCGTCTGGCCCAACTCCTCAAGCAGCAAGTGAGTACAGCAGAGCTGTGATGACATCATGACTATTGTCTGTTGATTGGTGGAGTTTGTATGTAACAATTTTATGCAGTTTTGTTTCAGGTAATGAATTATGTGTTTTTGTGTGTATGTTTTAAGTGCTGATTTAGCGCAGCAAGGTGTTTGGTGTTTCTTTTCATTACTTTAAAGATCCCTTTGCCTTTCTCTTTTCTTTTCTTCTTTTTTTTTTTTTTTTTTTTTTTTTACCTCTTCTTCTCTCTCGATTTTGATCTGCATTTCTTTGTTTAGATATTTCCTGAGATCAAACGGAATGATCTTCTCTTGTGAAAAAAAAAAAAATGTGGAGAAGTTTTCTATAAAAAACACTTTTTTTTTTGATTGTTTACATACAAACATATATATCGACAAGGTTGTCGTGTTCTGAAGCTTCCTTTGGCCTTGTGCCTAAAGAGTGCCCTATTTTTTTTTAATCATGACATAGAATAGAAACCAAAATCTATTGCATGGACGCCTAGAATAACTTTCTTCATGTCTTCATGTTCTGAAAAGCGATGCATCATATGTGCCCCATTAGTGGGCATCGTGCAAACATCAAGAAGTGAGATGCACAAAGTTACAGAGATTTTATCCACAATAAAAGATGCTGTTGTTTCATTACTAGGTGATACGCATGGCTGTTGAAACAAACCAGTAGAAATTGTTAAATTTAAGTGTGCATGCCTCTCATGTCCCTCCTCTCTCTCTCTCTCTCTCTCTCTCTCTACTCTCTCTCTCTCTCTCTTCTGTGTACTGTGGGGGGGGGGGGGGGGGGGGGGGGGGGGGGGGGGGGGGGGGGGGGGGGGGGGGGGGGGGGGGGGGGGGGGGGGGGGGGGGGGGGGGGGAGGGGGGCAAACTGGGACCTTGGCCTTTTTTCCAGCAATTTTTCAAGTCAGCTGTTCTCCAATATGACATCCCTCCACACATGGTTTTGTTACAGACTCTAGACAGTGCCTGACTTCTATGATAATAGCACTGCGTCACATTGACAGTGTATAGCTTGACATACAGAGTGATGTGTTATATGCACTGATGCACATTGTGTTGCTTCATATAGGGAGCAGTGTGGTGATAGCACTGACCCACATGAGATGGCCCAATGATGTGCTGGCAAAGTCTGTACCGGAAATTGACCTTGTCCTTTTTCCATGACCTGACTATGGGCCTCTAACAGGAGAGAGTCTAGCAGAGTGAAAGGCCAAGGTTGTCGTTTAACTGGAAGGTCAGGGGGGAAGAGGAGGCAGTGGGGGGGACACATGCTGCAGAGTCAAAGTTTCAAGGTTGTCATTTAACTTGAAAGTTAAAAAAAGATGAGATATATATATTCAGATTCAGATTCAGAAAATCTCGTTACAAGAGAAATTACATTTGTGACCGCTGCCCTAAAAGTAGAAGACATACATATTTATAGTTACAAACGTGACACTGGAAATAAAATTACTTACAAACAATAAAACATGCGTGTAACACCAAAATGGGAATTTCAATCTTTCTCCTTTTGGTAGTGCAAATAAAGTACACACTCAGCCACTCTTGATTATATATACATAAATGTGTGCATGTATGTGAGAGAGAGAGAGAGAGAGAGAGAGAGAGAGAGAGGTGATTTATGATTAAAATCATTAAGATGAGACATATTCCAGACATTTCTATTCCTCACTGTTCCAGGACATGCACACATAAAAACAGAAACACACCCACACTCCAGCATCTATACTTTCCCGCTTGCTCACGGACATACACACCCGCGCACATGCTTGTGTCACAGGTGATCCATCGCCTCTTCTTACACGCTGTGTGTTGTTTAAAAACGCAATGGATTTGAACACAAAGCTCTTTTTTGTGCGCATCAGCTTAGCTCTGGGAACACAAAATCGTCTGCCTGATGGAAGGAGCACAAACTGTTAAAAAAGGTATGCCCACTGTCACTAACAATCGCACGAGCCTTGCAAAATCAGTTTGTTATTGTAAGTCTGAATGGTGAGGAAAAAAAAATTATGTGTGCAGGTCTTTGAGGTGAAGATACAAAACAAAAAGGCTGATATTTAGGGGATGGATTTGAGAGAAAGGCATGAAATGGCTAATATTTAGGTGCTGGGTTATAGGTAAAGATAAAAGACCTGATATTTTGAAGGGGGTTTGAGGTAAAGGCAGAAAGAAAAAAAAAAATTTGGTTTGGTGGGGTAAGGTGGTGGTGGGGGGGGGGGGGGGGGTTGTGATAAAATGCTAAACTGAAAAACAAAAAAAAAAAAAAAAACAGTTGATGATTCTGAGGTGTGAATCAGAGGCAAAGAGGGAAACTGAAAATTAAGGGAGTGGAAGTTGGTGGGATGGATGAAGGAAAAAAATCCAAAGTCACAGTGAGTCTAAAATTGAACATCAGTTTAGAAGATTTAAAACCGTTCTCCTTCCACATCGAAAGAGGAAACCAGTATAATTACATCCCTGTCACTATATTAGTTCCTGGAGATGGAAGCGTGCACTGATTCATGGATTTTCGGGGCAGGTGAATGGAACATACGTGCTGAAGAGCGGGACAGATTTCCGGAACTGCAGCAAGCTTACCCTGACACAAAAGGTGGTGGCTGGCACGTGGATGTAGAACGTGTGGACCTGACCTCTGCCTTCCCAGAAGATCCCAACATGAAGCTGGTTGTGGAAAAAAAAAATGCTCAGTATGTCACAGATACGTTCGCTTTTTTTTTTTTTTTTTTTAAGCAACTATTTTGAAGGCATAAATGGAAGGAGGGAGGGAAAGAAGGATAATGGGGTGGGGAGAGGGCTGGAAAGAGGGAGAGAGTAAGGAGAAAGAACAGAAGAAGAAGAAAAAAAAAGTGAGATAAAAGAAAGTATGAAAACCAAATTTATAGGGGCACATAGCCATTTTGACACAAAGACCATTTGTGAAGGAAATCAAGACTCAAAGTTAAATCTATTCAGGACCAGTAAATCTTGAACAGAAAACTATGTGCACACGGCCTCAGCCTTTGATGTGCTGGCACAATTGTTGCAGTGAGTTTAGAGTGAAGGAATGGACTAAAACAACACATTTCTCCATAGATTCTTCGTAGCTGGCCTGAAGTGGAAGTATGTCAGCAGTTGATGCATCCTGCTGTTTGAGTAAGGGGATGGAAGGGGGCAGGAAGTGAGAGCAGAATGTTGCTCCTAAATGCTGTCAGAAATTTGGGTTTAAGGAGATGAAGATGAGCTCCAACTGTCCATGGGGTCAGATTTTTTTCAGCATGAAAACCCTCTAGTCCACCCGCCAGTAAATGGGTTCATGTGTCAGTTCATGGAAGGTTAAGGAGAGGGAGGGAAGATGGGTCCATCTTCTGTTATACCATGCCCTTGACAAGGTAAATTTCTAAAGGTTCACTTCAAGCCATTAAGGTCAAGGGGATGAAGATGGGGTAGAAAAGGGCATTGTTGATTAGCTGGGGAAATAAAAAAGAGGGCATTGTTGATTAGCTGGGAAATAAAAGAAGGCATTGTGATTAGCTGGGAAATAAAAGAGGGCATTGTCGATTAGCTGGGAAATAAAAGAAGGCATGTTGATTGGCTGGAAAATAGAAGAGGGCATTGGTTGATTGACTGACTAAAAGAGGGCATTGTTGATTAGCTGGGAAATAAAAGAGGGCATTGTTTGTTGATTAGCTGGGAAATAAAAGAGGGCATTGTTGATTAGCTGGGGAAATAAAAGAGGGCATTGTTGATTGGGCGGAAGAGGAAAATGGAAGAGGGCATTGTTGACTGGCTAAAAGAGGGCATTGTTTATCAAGCAGACCATAGAAGAGAGCATTGTTTATTGGCTTGAAAGAGGGCTCTACTTTTTGGTGAGAATATACAAGTGGCATTATTTTTTGACCGAAGGCACTGTTGTATAGAAGAGTGCATTATTTAGTTGGAGAGATTTTTTTTTTTTTTTTTTTTAAAAAGTTATTAGAAATTCATTAATGTTACCTCTGTTTAGATAAAGTTCCAACACTGTTTTAGCCCTGTCTGCAGGTTTCTCTGTGTCTGTACGTGGAAGCTTGTAAACAAGATGATTGTTGATGTGTTTTTTTTGACTTATCCTGTGCACACAGAGGGGAGGGACGACAAGGGGGACAAAATCATGTGCACTTTGTTTGCAAAGGAGTGAAGGACAAGGGGGACATGTAGATGTGTTGGTGATGTGTGGTGTGTTCATAAGGGGGTGAAGAACAAGGGGAACATGTCAAAATGTGTTGTTGATGTGTTCTGTGGTCACATAGGGGGGTGAAGGACAAGGTGGACACGTTGATTGATTGTGTTGTTGATATGTATTGTGTTCACAAAGGGGATGGAAGACAAAGTGGACATGCCGATGTGTTGTTGATGTGTACTGTGTTTACAGTGTGTGTGTGTGTGTGTGTGTGTGTGTGTGTGTGTGTGTGTGTGTGTCTGTGTGTGTGTGTGCACGCAGGGTGTTGAAAGACAAGTGGGAACAAGTTGATGTGATGGTGTTCACAGAGGGGGGTGAAGGAAAAGGGGGAAAAGTCGACGTTGATGGTGTTCACAGAGGGGGGTGAAGAAAAAGGGGGAAAGTCGACGTTGATGGTGTTCACAGAGGGGGGTGAAGGAAAAAGGGGGAAAGTCGACGTTGATGGTGTCTTAGAGGGGGGTGAAGGAAAAGGGGGAAGAGTCGACGTTGACGGTGTTCACAGAGAGGGGTGAAGGAAAAAGGGGAGGAAAGTCGACGTTGACGGTGTTCACAGAGGGGGGTGAAGGAAAAGGGGGAAAAGTCGATGTTGATGGTGTTCTTAGAGAGGGGGGAAGGAAAAGGGGGGGGAAAAGTTGACGTTGATGGTGTTCACAGAGGGGGGTGAAGGAAAAGGGGGAAAAGTCGACGTTGATGGTGTTCACAGAGGGGGGTGAAGGAAAAAGGGGAAAGTCGACGTTAACGGTGTTCACAGAGGGGGGTGAAGGAAAAGGGGGGAAGAGTTGACGTTGACTGTGTTCACAGAGGGGGGTGAAAGGGAAAGGGGGAAAAGTCTACGTTGACGGTGTTCACAGAGGGGGGGGAGTGAAGGAAAAGGGACCCGAGGATATGTTGTTGATGTGTGCTGTGTTTGCAGAGGGGGGTGGAAGACAAGATGGACACGTACCTCGGCACAATGGGCGTCAACCTGGATGGACGTTTCAACTGTGTCAGGACCATGGAGACCAATCTGGGTGAGTGTGAGAGCAGGTGTAAGGCTGGACATGTCAGTTTCATTATTTTCTCTCAGGAGTCTGGTATGTGTTTTGAATTCACATGGGTGAAACTTCTTCAGTCTGAGGACGGAATCCGTTTATGAAATTATTCAAGACGGATTTTCCGTTTTTTTTTTCGTAAATCTGAAAAAAAAAAAAGTTTTCAAAACAGTCTCTAAAATTGCGCAAATTACTTATCGAGTGCGTCTTACCATAAAACGGAAGTGCTGAATTGGAAGTACTCTTTATTTTAGGGAACAAAGATAAATCATTGTTTGCCAAAATCTAGATTTCGAGTTTGGAGTTTGTTGGAAACCGTGAGAATGTCCTATCTTAGAGAAGGTGATTCAGTTGAGGAGATCAACGCTGACATCACTAACAAGTTGGCGATGGGCTTGACTGAACGAAAGATGATGAAAAACGACAACAACGTGTTTGGTGTTTGAAAACAAACAAACCTGGTGTAGCGTTTTGCCGCGTGTGCAACTGGGACCTCAAGTATGGATCCAATGAAAAATCTTGGCTAGCAAAGCATGCCAGAAGTTCGGACCCATATTAAAAGCATGAAGGTAAGAATTTCAGTAACATCTTTTTCAGCAGTCCTCCTCCCCCCCCCCCCCTTCCCCCCTAGTGACACACACACACGCAGGCACACACACACACAAAGATGGATGTAAGGCACAGAGAGAGAGAGAGACATAATAGTATGAAAAAATATTTAAAGAAAGAAAAAAAAACATAAAAGAAAAATAAATATGAGGGTTAGTTTTCTGGAAAAAGGATGGGGAAAAAACTACTAAAGGTTCTATTTCTTCCGTGTAATAAAATGGGTTAGTTTTAGAAGTACAGTGGAAACTCTCTATTAAGACCTTAGAAAATGCACAGATTTGTGATCTTAACATGAAACATGGATTTTTTTTTTAAAAAGA
Source organism: Conus betulinus (assembly GCA_016801955.1). Lineage (NCBI taxonomy): Eukaryota > Metazoa > Mollusca > Gastropoda > Neogastropoda > Conidae > Conus > Conus betulinus. The sequence goes on from JADBJO010002352.1 coordinate 207,681, forward strand.
AGATAAGAAGATAGGTAATTTAACAGACAGTTTGCTGGAACCGTCACAGAATTTAGAGTCACTTTAGAGAGGAAGTCTTATTAGGGAAGTTTTAAATAGAGAGGTTTCACTGCACTGTATTTCACACACACACACACACACACACACACACACACACACACACACACACACACACACACACACACACACACACACACACACACACACACACACACACACACACACACACACACACACACACACACACACACACAAAAAGACCCACTTCATGTATGGGAAACTGTCACATAAGCAAATGTGTTTCAAACAAGGCCTCGGTTCCAAATTTCCTTTCACCAGAGGCCACGAAAACTGTCCGAACCAGATGTGTTTACGTTTCCTAGTAACATCGGATATGCTTAGCAAAGAGTATATATATATGTATATACTCTTAGTAATAGTCACAATAATTGTAAGTTTGGGCTTGGTAGGTGGTGTCCAGTGTAAATTGAACTGGAAGACCCAATTGGACATTGCCAAAGTGACTTTGCAGCAGTGAAGTATCTCGCCTTGCTGTGCTGCCTCATGATAGTTGTTGTTGATTGTTTGGATTGGACTGCAGCGCTGGGGCCATGACAGGATGATGCTGTGCATGGCTGCGACTGGTGCCCTTAGAAGCAGTATGAAAATAATGCCTCAGGAGGAAACATGGAAAATGAAGGGGAAAATTTTTCTATGACGACTTATGACTATGGTACACGTTTCCGCATTTGCTGAATGTCACAAAGGGGTGTACAGCTGTCCAAAAGTGGAAAAAAAATTGGTCAGTATAGCAAAGAACAATCAAACAGAATGAATGTTATCAGTTTGTAATGCCAAAGCAATTCTTTGTCTCCCAGGGAATTTTGTCACTGACATCATGCTGGCAGCTACCCATGCTGAAATTGCTCTGCTGAACTCTGGAACTCTTCGATCTGACCGTCTGCATCCAAAGGGCGAGTTTAAATCCGGGATTTACTGTCGATTCTACCATTCCCTGATCCTTTGCTGGTTATCCAGGTGTCAGGTGGGTTTAATGACCACTTCTGGCTTTCTTTGGGATGTGTGTGTGTGTGTGTGTGTGTGCTGAGGTGTGGTTGAGGTCAGGGAAGAGGGGCTGGCATGTCACGTTTGTCTGCAGAGGAATTCTTAGTTGAAAACAAGGGCAATAACCCCTGACCGCCTATCGGTCGCAGGAGGGGAAGGGATGGACGGCTGCAGTTTGTTTAAACAGCGCTCTTCTGCTGACAGCTGCCAGCTTCCTCGCGCTTACCTGCCACAAGCTTTCCTCCTGTGTTTCTTCATTAATACTTTGCGCCAGAATGCAACGAACTGTGGTAGATTGATGTCACTGTATTGTGGGGTCTCTGACTGACAGAACGACACCAAACATGAATGCGTCTTCTTTCATACGCATTCCTGACAAGCACCACAAAGATTTGCCAACAAAAAAACGATTGAAACAGACTAATGAACACACACAAAGTGAAATGAAATTTCAACTCAGTGGAGAGCATGCGTTCTTGAATCTATCACGCTCAACCTGGTGCATATTGGACATGCATATCTTTCCTTTACAACTGACAGAAAATTATTCACGGGACTCCTACCTGACAGCTGGTACTGGGCCTAAATAAACAGTGTTGGCACTGGTCAGCTTCACTGGGAACACGGCGGCGGTTTCCCTACCACGGCCTAGGCATGTTTTGCTTGTTTATCTGTGTGCTCTACGTGCTTGTGAAGCATGCCGAAACTGATTCTATCACAGCCACACCATGCTTTTTTAGTAAGCAAGATTTTAGCATGCCACACATGCAGATGTCAGTTATAAACAATGAAATGCTTCCTACCTGACCTTGTTCTTTCGCCCGTTCGAATCATTTGAAACTGATGTCACATATACACACACCAATGCAAAATGTTGTCTCATTTTCATCTTCATGGTGAGCCTACTCACGACTGGAGAGAGAGAGAGAGAGAGAGAGAGAGCGTGCACACACACACACACACACACACACACACACACACACACACACACACACACATTGACAGAAACCCACAAACCAACAACAGCGGTATATAAAACAATGGATACACACACACACACACACACACACACACACATTGAAATTTATTTCCTCTCTCTCTCTCTCTCTGTTTATCTCAGTTGTAACTGGCTTAATCAATTAATTGGTTTTAATTTGAAAAGGGTAAAAGATTTAACGGGAATGCTTGTCACCTCTTGCGCATTCAGGATTTTATTGGATTTAAAATTTTCCAATCGAGGGAAGTATGTCTGGTTTTTCGGGGAGACATAGGCCGTGTGTTTTTCCATGATCACCTGCAGTTTTGCATCCTGTGTTTTCTGTGACCATGCCTGTCTTTTCAGCAAGTTGATGAGGCGCGTGTGTCTGCTCCCCCCCCTTGTTCCCCATGTAATGCCAGGCTGAAACAATGAGATCGGATTTATGGAACGCAGTGTCTTTCCAGAATGTGCTGCTTTGGAATGACAGGTATATCTGGGAACGATTTTCGAAAGAAAGCCATGTATTCCTTGATATTGCTATCCAGTGTGTCGACCTCATCTGTGTCAGTCATGGGTGTTTGATGGGAGATGTCTGCGTGAATGTGGAAAACAGTGTGTTCAATGTTTTGAACTTCTGACAAATGTTCCTAGCCTTCAGAATGATGTCTGTGTCCTGAGTCAGTTCTGCTGTTTTGTCCACTACACTATCACACAGATGTTCGATTGTGTCTGGCTTCAGGTAGGTGTGGCAGTGGTTACCAACAAACGATCGTCCATGGTAGGCCTGTGGATGTATTCTATGCTGCTGAAGCACAAAATCTAAGTGCTTGGTGACAGGGCCGGCCAGTTTTGGAAGACATAGCTGTGACTGAAAGTCTTCTATTTCATCTTGTTTTTCCCACACTAACTCTGCAAGGTCATGCTGCTCTTTCTGGAAAACACAAGTGGTTCTGTTTCATTTATTGGCTCATTGAAAACAATCTTACCCTCTTACACTCTTTTTTTTTTCTTCAGCTGCTAGCATCTCTATCTGATGGTTCACAAACTCACAAAAAGGCGGAGTCAGAGCCGACCTGTGTTTCCCTGGTTTGCTAGTGACTGCCCTATGTCTTGGTCAAGGCTGTGCAGTCCTTTTTTCCAGCAGGTCATGATGTTCCTTGACCACGCCTAGCAGAATATGCAGGTATGGGGGTGCCACATGGGTCAACTCCACATCAATGATGGGTTCCCTGATAACATTGTTGTGTAGTTTGGCGATTTTCTTTTTTTAGAGTGTCTGTATTTTCTGTAGTCTGCACTGATGCCCTGCAATGTGCACTGTTTGATGTTGCCTTCATTGCAGTGTGCTGGTGTCTGTGTTTATGACTTGGATGCATTGCAATAGAGGCATGGGTGTGTTCCCTGAGCACCTGACAGTCCATACAATTTGAGGAGAAAGTCATAGTCCCCAAACAGGAACACTCTGATCCTTTTGTCCCTCCATGTCAGGGACTTCAGAGCCTCCAGTTGTTGTTTGGAAGGGATCTAAGACTCTTCTCAAATTGCATGGGCTGTCCTTACAATCCACAATGGCCAGGAGACACGTGTGTTATGCTTGGAATTTGGTCTGTGAAGATTTGCAGTTTGTAGCATGAGTTTGAATGTGCCCCCTCCATGATGCCCTCCTATCTTTACCCAGACTTCATCTTGTGGAATTGTGTTATTATGCCATGTCAGTTTGTTGTGTTTGTCATACTCACCTAGTAAGTTGCTAACAGTCTGGGGGATGTCTTTGATTTTTCCTACTGCTGTCTCTACCTCTTTTTGTCTCCCTTCTTCATCTACATACACAAGGTTTGTCTTTTCTATTTCTATTTCTCCAAACATTGCTTCCTTCTGTGCCTCTCTTCTTTCTGTTCACTTTCAAATCTTACCCCAAACACTTCTGAAAAATCTCTTCTGCATCCTGTGTGCTGTCCAGCTCATCCCCAGGGCATTTCACAGTGCTGACCCTTGTCTCTGGTCACTCTCACTGGGCCACACCCAGCTGCCTCCAGAATCTTCTGTCTGTGAGACTGAGCTGATCTCCTGATTTCAGAGCCCTGTTGTTTGATGTATGTCTTCTTACCACTTCCTGATATGTCTATTCTGATTTTCTGCATCATTTGGGACTGCTTTTTCTGCAGTGGAGACGGTGCCAGAGCAGAAGATTTATGGGGCTGTGTGACCTTTTTCAACACTATAGGCTGGCCTCTGGTTTTGCACCTGACTGTCACTTTGTCTTTGGATTGTCGCAATTTTCTTTTCACAAGCCGTGCCAGCAACTTTTCTTCTTCTGCAGTGAGAGGTTTATCGATGTCTTCATCGTCTGAGTCTAAATATACTGTCTTGCATTTCAGTTGGGGGAAGGGGGATATTGTGGCATCAGTGACAGGGGTTTTGACAGTAATTGGAGAGGTTTGTGTGCACAATGTTCTAGGTTTTCTAACTGGTGTTGATGTTGACTGACAAAGTGATGTCGACACACTTTCATCAGTGTCGAAACAAATATCAGACTGATCAAAACTTGCATGTGCAGATTTGGATGTGTTCGCTATGATAGGAGATGTTTGTGTGCAGAATGTTCTTGGCTTGGGGGTCGATGGTGACTGACAAACTGACGTCGACATACTTTCATCAGTATCCAAGCATATCAGTCATGTCAACACATTCAAGTGCCGAGTTGGATGGGCTAGCTATGACTGGTGAGGTTTTGTGTAGAAAGTTCTAGGCTTTTTCACGGGGGTCGATACCTGATGGAGAAAATGATAACACACTTTCATCTGTGTGCAAGCACAGATCAGACTGATCTAAACATTCTTGAGCAGATCTTTTGACGGTCGGCTCTTCTTTGTTTTCCGATGACCAAGACGGCTGGCTGAATGAAAGAATCGACACGATGTACACTGACTCAAAGAAAGATCTGGATCGAAAGTTGTCCAGATTTCTGACATTCTCTCTTTGTCACGAGCAGCATTTTCTTTTGTAGTATAACACTGAGAATGTGCTGACATGTGTCTCGCTTTTTTTCAGTTTATGGTAGCATTTTATGCAGATACACTTGGACTGTTTGCCTTCTTCATTACCAGAAATATCTAGATTGAAATACTGCAACAAATCATTGGAGAAGTTGACACGAAGTCTAGCATTTAATCCTTTATCTTGTACCTTTCTGAGCACACGATTGCCGCACATACGGCACAACAAATCTACACGTCTTTTGTGTTCACTGAAGTTATGTTTCAAATGCCTCCGCCATTGTTGGTGCTACAAAATGCAGGCGTACGCACATACAAAAGATCAGAATGAAGTAGGCCTATACGTACACAGCTGTTCAGCCGAGATGAAAATCCTGTTCTTTAGTTCTCCCCTTCTTGCCCAGCAGGCGATAAACGGAGGCGGCGTGACTCACTGCTGAGTGCTGACAAATTAGCAGCGTGCGTGTATAGGGCCCTGCCCTCTCTGCTCAAGGCAGCGCATGTGTTCTCATGCTGTGCTGTTCTTGTTGTGCTTTACGGATTATTATTCTTCCACACTCCATGACTGGATATAAATAACTCTGTGTGTGTGATTTTGTGCTTTGTAATTCTTTCTTTGTGCCGTTTGATATAACTTCGGTTCATCCCGCGTTCTTGAGTTGTTTTCATTGAGAAGTTGTTCGTTTTCATAAGCTGGCCAGGATCCGGCATGTGTATACGTATATCAGCAAGCCGTGTACGTGTGTGGTGCTAGCTGCTGAGATGAGACATTCCACCAGGCGATTACTTTCCTTCCCTCTGTGTGTGAGTTTGTGTGTGTGTGTGTGTGTGTGTGTGTGTGTGTGTGTGTGTGTGCGTGCGTGTGTATGTGTGTGTGTGTGTGTGTGTGCGCGCGCGTGCGCACGCACGCATAGTATATGACTGACCCTGCATTGGCTAGTCTTGTTGCTTACGTGTAGGCCTACTTCATTCCAATCTTTTGTAAGTGCGTACACATGCGTGTTTGTAGCACCAACAATGGTGGAGGCGTTTGAACACAACTTCAGTGAACACAAATAACGTGTAGATTTGTTGTGCCATGTGTGTGGCAATCGTGTGCTCAGAAAGGTACAAGTTAAAGGATTAAACGCTAGACTTTGTGTCAACTTCTCCAATGATTTGTTGCAGTATTTCATTCTGGATATTTTCTGGTGATGAAGAAGGCTAACAGTCCAAGTGTACCTGCGTAAAATGCTACCATAAACTGAAGAAAACGAGACACATGTCAACACATTCTCAATGTTATACTACAAAAGAAAATGTTGCTCGTGACATAGAGAGAATGTCGCAAATCTGGACAACTTTCGATCCAGATCTTTCTTTGAGTCAGTGTACATCGTGACGATTCTTTTCAATCAGCTGGCCGGCCTTCTTGGTCGTTGGAAAAAACAAGGAAGAGCCGACCCGTCAAAAGATCTGCTCAAGAATGTTTAGATCAGTCTGATCTGTGCTTGCACACAGGAATCAAAACCGCAGGTGATAATGGAAAAACACATGGCCTATGTCTCCCCCGAAAAAAACCAGACATACTTCCCCTCATTGAAAAATTTCAAATCCAATAAAATCCTGAATGCTAAGAGGTGACAAGCATTCCCGGTTAAATCTTTACCCTTCTCAATTAAAACCCATTAATTGATTAAGCCAGTTACACAATTGAGATAAACACAGAGAGAGGTAGGCTCACCATGAAGATGAAAAAATGAGACATTTTGCATTGGTGTGTGTATATGTGACATCAGTTTCAAATGATTCGAACGGGCGAAAGAACAAGGTCAGGTAGGAAGCATTTCATTGTTTATAACTGACATCTGCATGTGTGGCATGCTAAAATCTTGCTTTACTAAAAGCATGTGTGGCTGTGATAGAATCAGTTTTGGCATGCTTCACAAGCACGTAGAGCACACAGATAAACAAGCAAAACATGCCTAGGCCGTGGTAGGGAAACCGCTGCCGTGTTCCCAGTGAAGCTGACCAGACCCGACACTGTTTATTCAGGCTCAGTACTGGCTGTCAGGTAGGAGTCCCGCGCCTAATTTTCTGTCAGTTTAAAAGGAAAGATATGCATGTCCAATATGCTGGAGGTTGAGCGTGATAGCTTCAGGAACGCATGCATGCTCTCCACTGAGTTGCGATTTCATTTCACTTTGTGTGTTGATTAGTCTTTCAATTGTTTTTTTGTTGACAAATCTTTGTGGTGCTTGTCAGCAATGCGTATGAAAGAAGATGCATTCATGTTTGGTA
>JADBJO010002352.1:217500-235000 GCA_016801955.1 Conus betulinus
CTGTCTGTCTGTCTGCATGTAAGTGTACATTTGAATGTGCATGTTTGTCACAAACTCAAGATGAAATGAATAAGGAAGTGCCAGAGCCAGTCACTACCAAAAGATACAACCAACACAAATGAAAAAGGCGGAAATGAAATACTACTAAAATAGTTTAAAGTAGTAAGAAGGAACCAAGACAGCAGTACCCTAGCACTAATATGGATAGTAGGTATTTGAAAGGAAGAATTAGAAGAGTGGGCTATTAAAAATGCTAGAACGATTGAGATGAAGGATAGACAGAGGTAAAGAAATTAAGACAGAGGAACAGACTTGAACTTGCATTGTCACAACACTTTTATGCCACAAGATTCAGTCCCAATGAACCCAAACTCCTCTCAGAAAACACATGTACCCTTTCCCCATAGCTTACAGCTCAAGTTTTGCAGTCTGGGGGAAAAAAAAAAAAATGAAATCAAGAGAAATTCTATGTGAAATGAAGGTACATGTGAGGACACACAAATTAAGATGTATAATTCACAGAAAGGGACCTGGAAGCAGACATCAAGAACATGGGGATGACTTGGAACCAGCTGGAAAGAAGAGCCCAGAGCAGAGATGCCTGGAGTTCCTTGGTTGGTGGCCTGTATCCCAGGAGGGGTAATAGGCGATGATGATGATGATGATGATGATTTCACAGAATCCAATTCCATTTGACATACAGGCACATGATACACAGAAGAAAATTATCTGTCAAGTACAGGCACACGATGTACTGACACAAATTGTATTTAAACACGTGCACACGATACACAGAAAACAATTTTGTGTGAATGCAGGCACAGAGTGCACAGGAGCAAATCTGATGTGAAAAACGAATACATGATACTCAGAAACAAAATTTTAATGTGAAAGAAATGCTCGTGATACACAAACATGAAATTGTGTGTAAAATAAGGCACGCGATAAGTCCAAAAAACAACATTGTTGATGGTGCTTTGTAAGTGTTTTCAAGGGGGATGGAGTCAGACTCTTACTCAAGCAACGTCGACAAACAACCAATCAGACAGAGCAGAAATTAATTCTCCCTTTTAATCAAATCTTAACTTTTTACACTTTTTACATATAAATGTTTTTGGAGTTTTTTTCCATAAAAATGTATTAGACATTTAAGGAAAAAAAAAATATATCAACAGGTCCGTATGGACTGAAACAAAAATTTTTTTTTTGCTTTTCCCCCCCCCCCCCCCCCCCCCCCCCAAAATAAAAAAAAAAAAAAAAAAAACAACAATTGTTTCATTTTAAATGTTTCCTGGTCCTCACAGACCTGTAACAGTTTTTCACCAGTTTCCAGTCTCTGCGCCGTCTTGTCAACTAACACAACAAACCACAAACTGTGCCTGTTCCCGTCTGAACAAAAAGACTATAGCCCTATTCTATCTACGGAGAAAGTTCCTGAAAGGAGTAAAAAAATATATTAATTAATCATCATATTGCTCTTTATTGAAAGAATGACCTATCTTCCTTTTTTTTTTTCTCACCATTCGTTTTCTTCATCATGGGTTACCTGATAGCTTCTTACCATGGGCCAGCCATGGCCTTCACTCTACACAAGACACCTTAACTCTTAACAGTTTTTGAGATTTTTGCATTTTGCGTGATGGATGTACTTTTTTTCCGTAACATTCTGCACATTATTTCTAAAAATATATACAATTTTTGTGATGAATGTGTCTATTTCAGTTTTTTTAAGGCGATATATTGCTTCAGATAACAAAAATGTTGTTTTAAATACCATAATTCTGGGAAGAAAACTGTCGATCACCGGTGATCGAAATTCAAGTGAAAGAACTGAAGAGAGTTAATCTGTGTCTTGAAAAAAAAAAAAAAAGACAAGGAATGTATTCCTGCAGAGCCTCACTGTCTCTATGGCACCGTCGACCGATCGTTGTCCTCTCTCTGCTTCAACTACACACCCCACCAGTAACACATCTCCCTGAGGTCTGTGTTCACTGCTCGGCATGCATGCATGGTGCACGGGTTTCTTGAACAGGAGAGCTCAGAACTCATCTTTTTATTTTGGATAGCCTGCACAAACGATGCATGTTTTCAGTCAGCACCGCCCCCGACAAAAATAAACATACAAAATCACCAGGAACTTGGGCACAATTTCTGACAGAGGGGGAGGAAGGACTTGGCGTACCATCAAATTTAAACAATATATTGTGTAAATGGATGTTGAGAAATTGAAGAAAATGTTTTTTTTTTCTGCAGAATCTATTAGCTCATTCTCACCTGCTATCAACTCTGTTTGGAAGATTAACTTGTACCAGTGTGGACATTTTGATGCAGATTTTTTTGAGAGGTTATGACAGTTTGCTGATCATAAAATAAAGATTATGCATGGAGACCTGTCACATCATATGTCAAATGTAGGTAAATGTTGGTGGAATTTGATGTATTGAAAGAATATACCATACAGAATCTGACAACAACAAAAAATGTATAGATTGCTCAAATAGTAATGGTGGAAATATGTTGAGGATGTGAATGATATCTCAGGTTTTGCTGGAGAACATTTTATTCATCAGAAAAGACACAGTCTGGAAGCATCTGTTCAAAAAGTGCTATTTTTTAGATTTGCTTTTGATTGTACTATTTGATTGTAGTGTGTGTGTGTGACTGCTGTCAAAACCAGGATTGTCCGTATGCCTGCCTGTGTGTGTCAGTGTCAAACTAGAGTTGTTGTCTTGCAGAATTACCGCCTTGTGACGAAGGAGTACATCGCCACAGGTCATGATGGCTACGATGTCTTCAAAGACTGTGAAAGTGTGGTGAGTACAGCTCTGACTGATGGAGATGCATATAGGTCAGCATAGGTCACAGCCAGGGGTCAGGTCAGGTATGCTATGTGCAATGTTTTTTTAAGTCAAGTCACAAGTGTAATCCCTATAAGAGAAGGTTGAGTTAATCAAACAGCTTTAAGGAATCTATATCATCTCAGTGATTTCGCATTTCACAGACAAATATAACTGCATTCTAAGAATGCTGAGAGCATATCTGTTGGCCAATTAAAGGTGAACGTGCAGTCCGTTGCAGTTGAAATCTCAACATTCTCTTTTCATTTGTTCTCTACGATGCCTTTTACATAGAACTCATACGATTTTCACCCAGACTCAAAGGAACATTGATGGTCCTACAAGACATGGCAGGAAGCTTTGAGCTTTTGTTCAAGATGCCATTGAAGTACCTACTATGTATGAGAATTTTCTGCCTTGGTGCTTAGCCAAGCTGACATTCATGTGGCCATTATGATTACATGTTTTGACCTTGGCTCTCTTATTTCAAAATGCCAGTGATTCACCCATTTGATCTGTGTATTTTTGTCTGGCTCATAGTTTAAGCTGTCATTGATTTACCTGTAATAAATATACATATTTTGACCTTGGCTCATTAATCAAGATGCCACTGATTTGCCCTTCTGATCGATGTATTTTTGTCTGGCTCTTACTTTAAGCTACCTTTGATATGCCAGTTATGACTGTACATTTAACCTGGGCTCTTATTCATGATGCCTTAGACATGTCTAGTATGATGTGTGAATCATTATTGAACATTTTGGCCTTGGCTTGGCTCTCTATTCAAGACCCCCATTGGTATACCCATTTGATGCGTGTATTGTTGTCCGGCTCTGGATTTGAAATGCCGCTGTTATGCCTATTCTGGCTATACATTTGGGCATTGGCTCTTTAAATTGCTATTGACATGTCTGCTGTGACTGTTTTTGTCATGGCACCTGGTTTAAGCTGCCACTGAAAAGCCCATTATAGATATGTTTTTTGGCCTTTGGTTCCTTATTCAAGATGTCACTGATATGCTCATTTGGTCTGTATTTTGGTCTGACTTTTGGTTTAAGCAGCCATAAATATGCCTACTATGACTATATATTTTGGCCTTGGCTCTGTATTTAAAATGCCACAGGAATGCCTATGATGACTGTATTTTTTGTCTTGACTGTTAGTGTTAGCAGCCCATTGACATGTCTGTTTTACTATGCTTTTGGTCTGGGCTCTTTGAGCTTCCATTGACATGCCTTTTACTGTTAAAACTAGTTTAACAATATACTTACCTCTCCAAACAGTAGGCTGCCCTCCCACTTCCCGCAGAGCCCAGAAAAGTCCAAAAATTGGTCAAGCTGAGAAAGAGCTGAAGAGTAACTCACTAAGGGAGATCACTCAGGCACACATCCACAGTTAAGGTAAAGTTACCTCCCCAGTCTCCAATTTTTTTGCGGAAGGGGATCCCCATGTTCGATGATGTTCCTCTCTAAAAAAGGATTAAACATTTGTTTGAACTGGTTAGTATATTGTAAAACAATGTTTAGTAGTGAAAATTTTTGTTTCATGCCTGACTGATGTTGACAGCTGACAGACGAGCAGTGCCCCGCCCTGTCCACGGCTGTGCAGAACCACTTTGAGTCTGTACAGATCTTTCAGGGAAAGAAGGAGTGCAAGTCAGGCCATCGCCAGTCCCTCGTCGCCCAAGTCCAGTGAGTGTGTGTGCGTGTGTGTGTGTGTGTGTGTGTGTGTGTGTGTGTGTGTGTGTGTGTGTGTGTGTGTGTGTGTGTGTGTGTGTGTGTGTGCATAAGTTAGTCTGTATGTGAATGTGCGTGAGCATGTGTGTGTGTGTGTGTGTGTGTGTGTGTGTGTGTGTGTGTGAGTGTGTGTGTGTGTGTGTGTGTGCGTGCGTGTGTGGGCGTGCGTGCATTTGAAAAGAGAGACAGAGTGTGTGTGTGTGTGTGCACATGAGAGTGTGTGTGTGTGTGTGTGTGTGTGTGCACACGAGAGTGTGTGTTTGTGTGTGTGTGTGCGTGCTTAAAAGTGTGTGTGTGCGCTAATGAGTGCGTGTTTGTGTGTGTGCACGTATGCTCGCATGTATGTGTATGTGTGTGCGCGCGCGAGCGTAGAGCATGTATGTGTGTGTGCAAGAGTGTGTGGGTATGTGTGTGTGTGAAAATGTGTGTGTGTGTGAGAGCATGTATGTGTGTATGTGTGTTTGATAGATGTGTCAAATGAATGTGCATTCTTACTTGACAGTCTGCATGTCGTTATGCGCAAACGTTTAGTAAGTATTCAAATCCAGCCACAAAATTTATTCAGTAACCTGCAGAACACAATCTGGTCAGAGGACTGGGGCAAAGGAGAAGAGTGATGGGGAGAAAGGAAATCTCCACCAGCCGCCGTGGCAAAGTGGTTAGCATCGTGGACTGCCAGCTGGGAGGTCGTGGGTTCAAATCCCATCAGAGTCATGTGGGTTTTTCTGCCCCGACTGGCTCCTACCCCGAGTTGAGTTTGCTGGGGACTCAGTTGGGAAGACTGGGACCACACAGTCGAGTTTCATCCACTTAATGGATGCGTTTCAGTGAGTGTTGCTCAAATTTCCTGTCCAACACTGCAGGTACCTGTATCTCTCGGGCCTCGTTGATGCCGGGATATATTATGAAAGGAAGCGTAGAGTACAGCCCTGTCATGTAGTCTCAGACCGAAATGGAAATCCGTAGCATCATCTAATCATCCTCATTCTCATCGATCAGCATAAAAAAAAAAAAGTAACAAATTCTGTGGCCCTTCATGCCCTGCTCTCATGGTGACCTCAATTTCGATCCTCTCCACGTCTGTGGTCTTGGTTTGGTTCCGTCGGGGTCACCGTTATCAGCAAGTCCATAGGGTTGTTGTTGGATGGACGTGGTGCTCTCCGGAGGGAGAGCTCACTCACGCCGGCTCCGCAACTAAGCAATTATTGTCATCAGTAGGGGCTTAGTAGGTGGTGTCCTGCATATGTTAGATCAGAACAGGCACCACTGAACACCACCGAAGTGACTCGGCAGCAGTGCAGTGTCTCCTCCGTTGGGTTGCCTCTTGACGACTTGACATTGACTGCTCCCTGTGGATTGCTGGTGCCGGGGCTGCAGCGGAGCCAACCGAACTGTGGCTGTGACGGGGTGTCGGAATGAGCAGCGTGGGTGCACAGCCTCTGAGGTAGCGCAGAGGTTGGGACAGAAAAAAAAAAAAGAGAAAAAAAAAAAGGAAATCTCCCAAAATGACTGTAGAGGGAAAATCATGGTTTGGAGGTAAAGACTGCCCAGAATGGGTAGATCACTCCGCTCAAAGATACCCACTTCAGTGTCTAGTTTTATGATGTATCCGTCCTGCTTCCAAACACACTGCAAGTTAACGTCAGGCGAACGTCAGCCAGGTTAAGGGCCTGACTGCGGACATTTTCATCTTGTGCATCATGTCTTCATGTTCTCCATGTAAGACGGGAGTTTGTGGCACATTTCATGAGCTGCCCTTTACTACAATGAACACAGGGAGAGGATTCAGGAACAACAAAGTGGAAGTTTGAATGAGGAAGGAGAGGATGGAGATTCTGCAGCCCTTACTGCTGCTGTCTTGATAACAACAACAACAACAAAAGACAACAACAACAACAAAAAAATGCCCCTTACATTTCCTATCACCCACGCATGATTTTCCATTGTGTTTTTTGTTTTTTTTTTATGGTAGATAGTTACATCTTCATCCCCTTAAGCCCCCCCACCTCCCCTTTCTATTTGTTTCTCATTTCTTTGGCATTGTAGTAAGGTTTGTGCATGCTGAATTTAGAAAGTGTTTGAATAGGAACATAACCTGGAGTATGTGCTTATTCCAGAAAGCATGTCTAAGGTAATGCTTAAATATCCCAAATGAAGAGAGCCATTTCTTTTTTCTATGATTATTGTTGGTGGGTTTTTTTATTCTGATATTATTTGAGAAATGGAAACTGTCCTTTATTTCATTTTGGTAATCTTGTGTCTCAGACTTTATGAAATATCTCCCATGGTTTCAGTTAAAATGTAAGAAGTGCACGTTTTGCAGGAAGGACAAACTGATGCACGAGCTGAGCAGTGAGCTACCAGGGAAGCCACGCCGCCTGGTGCGACAGGAGAGTATCCATGATGCTGAGGCTGAGTGCTCTTCCTGTGCCCTCATGTGGAGGGACGCATCTTCATCACGTCGGATGAGGTAATGAGAAGAGGTTTATAGATAAGCTTTTTGCAAGGAATAGTGTCTGCCTGCTGTCTGCTGTTGCCGTTCATTTTAACCCCTGTCTGTCCTGTTGCTCACATCAGAGGGTTTGATCATTCTAAGATTAGAAGTGAAGTGAACTGCTGCCTGGGATTGGTTCTCAAAGGGTCAAACCACTGTCTGTGACTGGCATTCAAAAGGGTTAATCTGTCTTAGTGGATTAGCGCTCAGATGGTTAAACCTCTACCTGGGGTTGGCACTCAAGGGATTAAACTTTATGTGGAATTAGCACTCAAGAGGATAAACTTCAAATTTGGATTAACAATCACTGAGTTGAATTTCAGCCGAGAATTGGTTACTCCACGGGTTAAAGCTCCATATAGGATTGGCTCTGTGGGTTAAAGCTGTATGTAGTATTGGCACCCAAGAGATTAAAACAATTTCTTGACAGGATTTGTACCAAAGGAATTAAAGCTGTATGTGGGGTTGGTACTGAAGGGGCCAAAACTGTATGTGGCATCAGCACTCAAGAGGTTAAAGCTACCTGGGACTGGCCCTGAAAGAGTATGATCTGTGAGACTGACTTTCAGAGGTTTAACTCTGTGCGTAGGGGATGGTGAGCATTGTAAAGTGGGAGAGGGACACCATTTTTGGTTCTCATCATCCAGCAGTGCTGGGACTGCTTGTCTTCAGTCCTCGTTGTTCAGTCTGAAGTGTGGTGAGGAAAACAAGAGTGTACCTGTTAGCGGTTTATTTTTGTTGTTTTGAATGTTATCTAAATTGATAGTGTTTTATGTTGGGGGAAAGACAGTAATGACGGGAGCAAAAAGAGATGGGGCAGACTGAGTGAAGCAGAGAGCACCTACTGAGATGGAGAGGCCGGCTGGGGAAGAGGGGATGGGTGGGGTGTCTGTAGGGTAAGAAAGAGAGAGAGGGGTTGGATGTGTGGTGGTTGTGGAGGGAGGATTGATTTCTGCATGATGGAAGACAAAGACACAGAGAGATGGGGGGAGGTGTAGGGAGTGAAGTGAGAGTAAGTGTGTGTGTGTGTGTGTGTGTGTGAGAGAGAGAGAGAGAAAGCTAAGGAGGGGGTGGGGTGGCTGAAGGTGGTGAGGTTAGTGTGAAAAGGGGAACAGGGAAGGAGAAAGAGAGAGAGAGAGAGCACAAAAGAGTGACATGAGCATTCTTTCTGAACCTCTGATACTGATTACAACCTGACATGCTGCTAACTTTTTTTTTTTTTTAATGTTTTTGATTGTTCTTTTTTGAACTACATTCAGAGACCCCATCTAATCCTGTTGCTGTGTTGTTGTGTGTGCAGAACTTGAACGCCATTTCTCCCAACGCACTTCACCACAATCTCAGTGTCATCAGGGAAGCTTCAGACTCTGTTCGCAGCAGCACTGAAAGTCTGGAGAAAATCTAACAGCAGTTACATCTTGAGAGATGGCAGTGTAATGTGGTGAAATATTTATGTGTTCCAAGAGGAGGGTTTGGAGGGGCTTGTCTTTTTATCAGACGTATGCCAGAAACATGATTCCATCCTTATGTACACATGCTTTTGCAGGTACACATATCAGTCCATATATGGTGTGTGGGAGATATCTATCTATATGTATATCTATCTGTCTGTATATACACATATACAGCTGCACTAAACAGATGGACACAGATAGATGTACACACACATGCGCGCACACACACATACGCACTAAATTGAGTGAGAAGAAAATAATTTCTCAGAAGAGACTTACAAAGGATTCTTTTCTTGCAAAGACATAACCCTTTTTTAGTGTTACGGTACACTGCTCAATGCCTGTTCCAGGGATACTGTTTGTAGACATCCAGACAGCTTGATGCTCGGTCGACTTCTGGAGGTCTGCACATGAACTTTCTGGCCTGGAGAGAAGATGAGGAAAAGAAGATGACTAACACAACACCAACATTGATTGCAAGGAAAACTCACTGGCAACCTCACAACCAGTGTTACGATGCTCAAAAGATAATGCCAGCACATCAGCAACATTTAAATGAGTGTTGAGATAGCCCAAAGTCAACGAATGACCATAAACATATTGAACAGATGTCCAAGAGGAAAATGTTGTGGAAAACTTGGAGACAGCTTAATAGTCATTATGTCCAGCTGTCCTGATCTGCGAAAGGATTCCACATGCAAAAAAAAAAAAAAAAAGATTGCATAAATCAAAATGGTTTTGAATAGCTGATGTCAAGGGTAGGTGAGGGTTGGGGAAGGGGGGGAGGGGTAAGGGAAAGGAGAGAGAGAAGAAGGAACAGAGTGGTACGTGATAATAGGAGGGAAACTTTTCTTGATTAGTGACACTTGAGTAGGGCAGGCTTCTGGGAAGAGTATGAGAATGAAAGTGTGTGTGTGCGTGTGTGTGCATGTGTGCATGCAAGCGTGTGTGAAAGAGAGAGTGAGAGAAAAAGTGAGAGGTAAAGAAGTCTGGTAAACAAGGAGCACTGCACACTTCAGTTGTTGGTTTAGTGATTTCAAGGGAGCCATTTGATCCCTTCTCAATTTTTGTTTTGTTTTGTTTTTAGCCAAACCTTAACAAGTGTGTTAGCACAGTTAACACAAAAGGGCATGTAGGTAAGTGTGCAGGTTCTAAGTTTTCAGAATGCCAAAATACAAAACAAAATACACAAATAAAAATGTAAAGCAACAGAGATTTTACAAACAATACAAAAACGAAAAGGAGACATAAAATTCCTGCATACCAGCCTTCTGCAGACGTTACAAACTGTAAACACCAATGCTCAAACCAATAACTCCCCTGATACCAGTCAGCATGAGGATGACAGTGATTGTTAATGTTATTCTCATGCTGACTGCTACCTACTAAGCCCCCTACTGACGACAGTGATTTCATAGTCGTGGAGCTGGCATGAGTGAGCTCTCCCATGGAGGACACCACTGTGTCCGTTCAACGACAGCCGCCATGAACTCACTGATACCGGTGACCTCGATGGAATCAAAGCAAGGCCACAGACATGGAGAGGACATCAAAACTGAGGTCACCATGAGAGCAAGGCATGAAGGGCCACAGAATTTGAGACCTTTTTTTTTATGCTGATGGATAAGAATGAGGATGATGAAATTGATGCTATGGATTTCCATTCTGGTCTGAGACTGCGTGACAGGTTTGTTTTCTACGCTTCCTTTCATAATATATCCCTGCGTCAACGAGGCCCGAGAGATACACTGGCAGTGTTGGTCAGAAAATTTGAGCGACACTCTCTCAGAGACATATCCATTAAGTGGATGAAACTTGGCTGTGTGGTCCCAGTCTTCCCAACTGAGCCGGTAGCAAACTCAACTCTAGGTAGGAGCCGGTCAGGGCAGAAAAATCCCACATGACTCTGATGGGAATCAAACCTACAACCTCCTAGCCTGGAGTTCGTGACGCTAACCACTTCACCAGGGGCTGGTGTTTGTCAGAAATTTACTTCTTTGTTTTGTATTGTATGTCAGATCTCTGTTACTTTCCATTTTGCATTGTGTGTTCATTTGTGTTTTTGGCCTGGTTTCCAGTGATGCTATAGTCTGTTTCATTTTTGTTTGAAATTGCATTTTTTTTGTTTTGTTTTGTTTTTTTTGAAAATATAAATTCAAGAAAAACTGTACCATCAAGAAAAACTGTGCCATCAAATAGTTGAATATCTGTGTTGTATGTAGAGTGCAAGACCTTTTGTAATGTCCAGCTAATACTGGGTTTGGGTAGTAGTTTTTCTCTTTTTTTTTTTTTTTTGCCTTAGTTATAACAGCTCATGTTAACCATGTGAACTCCACCAGCTGTGAAACATGGAAGAAAGGCATTCAGGGTGCTCAAATCTTTCAGGACGTGTGGCGCTGCTATACAAAGTGCCATCATTTATAGAAAAAAGCTGCACTGTTGCAGTCTATTTTCATACGAAAAATAAAACTAAAGACATTCATGTTTCAGCATGTTAAATTTGCCATAATTCATGTCCCGGTGTTGAAATTTAAATTATCGGTAAGATGTTTGAGCATTTGCAACTGTGATAAATGTGTATTTGACTTCCTTTTTTTTCAGACTTACCACATGTTATGCTTTTTACAGAACGTGATATAGAATTTCATAGATTGAATATTTCAATAGAAGGAAATGGCTGAATAATTCAGTGATATTTGTTGTCCACCAGATCTGACAGAGATACGTTCATTAAGAAATGTTATAGCTGATTACATTCCAAAATACTATACTGTATGAAGAATGGATGAGAAAGTTCAGATTTTGCTATGGCATATTTTCGTGCTCTTCTACAGTTCCAGTTTGTGTTCATGCAAGAACAGGAGTGCGACATGCAATTCATCTAGTTGTGGAACTTTGGAAGTTAAAGTTCAGGTCAACAATTCAATGATTTTAATGTTTGCAGTTCTGTTTTATACACTTCCATCATTCACAGAAAGAAAAATTGTGCAAGTACCATCTACTCCCAGTGAAAGAACAACAAATGATTACAGATTTCAACCAGTTAAGCCTGCTGTCCCCTTTTCCAGCAGTTCCAGTTTTTATTCATATAAGGGCAGGAATGGATGGACACTTGTCTTTTCCAAAACTTGATTGGTCTTTTCCAGAAAGAAGCTTTTGGTTCCATGTGATCACATGGTCTGTGAAAAAGATAAATGTAAATTTGGACAGTTTTGCTGAATTTCGCAAATTGTTTTTACTGCAAAAGCCATGTAAATTTGGACAGTCCGAAAATACGTAAAACACTCATTTCCGGTACACATTTGGTCAAAATGTGGTAATACAGCCTAACAGAATGAGAAATTCTGATGAAGTGATGAATTGTCAGTTTAACCTCTATTTTCTAAGGAACCATGCGTCTCTTGATTATTTGAGCATGATGTGAATTTTAAATGTGTTTTAAAAAAAAAAAGGTATTGCTGAAACTATGTGCCATTTTGATGTGTCATTCCAGAGTTACATCAGTTGGAGCAAAGCAGACCTGCTCTTTCAGCTGAATGTTACAGACCAGTGGCTTTATTAGGGCTGAAACATTTAAACAAACAAACAAAAAAAAAACAGCAAAAAAAAAAAAGCAGCACCATAGGTAACGAACGTTTAACTGTTTTATCATGAAAGGAAAAGTTGCCTGCCTTGTTTTGTGCTGTGTTATTTTATGTCTTCTCACCTCATTTAGAATTCCTTTCTGTAAAAAATCCCAGCACACAGCTATCACAATAATGCCACGATGATTTCAAGATCAACATTCTTTCTCTCCCCAAAAGTTTTCACAAAGCGCTATACTTTTACCAAAGTCTTGCATTTCTTTAAGTCAAACTTGCTTTGTTTGTGTGTGTGTGTGTGTGTGTGTGTGTGTGTGTGTTTGCTCTGTATAGATTTATTTCTTCTGAACCATAACATCATATTTTTTTGTGCTTGTTTTCACACTGTAGTCTGTCTGTCCTGTGTGAATGTTCTTGAATGTCAGTTCTCTTTTCCACTGTAACATTTTGTTCGGATCACATGGTCAATAGGAAGAAACTCTAGGGACAATTTGACAGCAGAAGCTCTTCAGAGAAGAAAACCCCCTCAGACGAGTGTTTTGCCTCTGAACTCCTTACACTCTAAGCAGGCCGGGTCGCTCCCAGATGCCCTTCTTCTGCCAGCTTTTTTTTTTTTTTTGGCGCTGCTGGGATTTGAACTCACAACTTTTGGATGGGTGGATGTCTTAATGTATGCCTTTTTAGATGTATGTCTTACCCCACTGCTATCGGGACACCTATTCTGAGTTGGGAAATTTAAGCCGTATGAAGTTCACTTTTGTTCATCCTCGGCCAGATTGAGCTGGAACTCTTTTCAGCTGCCTCTGCCATTGCCTTCAGGGTTCTGGTCCTCTTCTTACCTGAAATCCCGAGCTGTTTCATGAGGTCATAGGGTGATGACCCTACAAATCCCCTTGCTCCCACTTCTATGGCGAAGGATCCGGGCCTGGGAGCCATATTCCTTCAAACTGGTCGCTAGACTGGCATACTTTTCAGTCTTATAGAGGTTCGCTTACTCCATTCTGCGTTTTGGAATGGCACAGTGAGTTCGATCAGAATAATTTGATTTGATGATCCTGAGTGCAGAACTGTTGACATTATATTTTGGTGCCTGTTTTCATACTGTAGTCTGTCTGTCCTATGTGGATGTTCTTGAATGTCAGTTCTCTTTTCCATTGTAACAGTATTTTTGTTTTGGATCACACGGTCAGTGATAGTGAACATGGTATTTTTATTTCAGATTAAGATACTGTTATTTGATGAATATCTCCACTTGCTGGCATGTTTTACTAGACTTGCATATTTCAGTAGTTCAGCCTTTACCTGTTTCAGTCAAATGATCAAAATCGTCATTGGAAGGGATGTCTGTCTGTTGTGTGAGGCCCCGACACCAGCATACCAGTTTGTGGGTTTAGTGAACCCCAGCACTGGCTAAACTGATTTTTGCTTTAATTCTGTGCCATAGTATAAAAGATTATATTTTTTGGTTTCATATTTATGTATTTGTTCGTGTTAACTGATGAAATCAAAGCTCAGGTGGTGAAAGAAGGAAAAAAACGTTGAAGGAGCAAAGGGAAACGTTTTGCTAGTGAAGGACGATGTTGGAAACGTAGCAGTGAAGGATGACGTTGAAGTAGTGAGTCAAGGAAGACTCTGAAAGTATGGAAGGAAGACTTTGCAGTTTTAAAGGAGGAGCAGTATGGAAGAAATGAGTGAAGGAAGACATTGAGAAATTTAGTGAAAGAAGATTTTTTTTTTTTTGCTTCCAGTGGGGTGCTTGTAACTGACAGGTTTATACTCCTGCAAAGCCACTGACCAGAGTATAGACAAAGGCAAGGATTAATCCCATCTAGCCAACATTTAACCAGCTCTGGCAGTGGAGTTCTGGTGTGACCTGTATCTTTTGAGGGACAGTAAGCCACTTTTTATATACCTTTTTTGGTCTGGTGATGCCATGCGTCAATGTTGGCTGCCATATCTCTCTCATTCTGTCCTATGCTGTGGTTTGATTTTTGCACGTAACTAGATTTATTTCATTTTAATGCTGAGTTGTCTCATGGAAGCTCCAGCGTATGCTCGTTATATTTAGGAGATCACGGTGATGATGCATGACAAAAACAATGAAGCTTGACAATCGTGGCAGTTGTATTGCTTTGCTTGCTGTCACACATACTCAGTTAATTAAACAATGCTTAAAAGAAAATATTTTGCAAAGTTCATTGTAAAGTTACTTTTGTTGAGCAAGTTATTGTTTGCTATTTTTTGTTTGTTAAAGTCGGTGTTGTTTGTTTGTTTATAGATTTATGCCTGCGATGTAAAGGATTGACGTTGATATAATTAAAGGAAGAAAACAGAATAAACAACAACGCAGTTTGAAATGCAAATTTTTTGCATAGGAAATTATTGTACATCAGTAGACATTTTAAATCAGTATAGATTTGAAATGGTGTACTTAGCATAGCATGATGATATATCATAGTGTAGATATATCATAGTGTATGAATACATGAATACATACATACATATAATATTAAAGAAATATATATATATTAAGGAAATATGTACACAAATATATATATATATATATAATGAGAGAGAGAGAGAGAGGAATACATATATGAAAAGATATGTGTATATATAAGATTCTTGATACATGAGATGTTGAAGGGGTGTGGATTTGATTGCTTCAACGCATGATTGTTTGTTGTTGCCGCCTTGAACATAAAGATATGTACTTTTTTTTCAGCTCACTAAGTCTATAGTGTTTACCTCTCATCTTTTTTTTTCTTCATGAGTTAAAGTACAGCTTCTTAAGTTCGGTGTTGGTTGGTGACAGATGAAATGGAATCAACCAAAGCACAGTGAACCTCAGTATGGAAGTAGGCCAGCACTGAAATGTCCAGGAAGAGGCTGAGGCAATATAGCTATCCTTGATTTCCAGTGAAATCTCTGGCTTATAGCAAACTCCAGTCATCCAATGTGTATATCTTGTTGTTGCTTAGAATATGTAAATTTATGCCTCTAGGTTCACTTTAAATGTAACCCTGCCATTCACGATTGTCGATCACTCTTTCAGATGGTAGCGTACCTTGTTAGAAAGAAACTCCAACCTGTTTGTGTGTTCACTGCTACTTCCGCTGTTTAGCCAGTCTTTGAGTGCTTTCCCTTTCTTTTCTTTTTTGCTTTATCATTGTATATACTTTGTGTACTTCATATTCATGTCTTTAACAAATGTGGCACCTCAGTATTAGTTCACATGCATCTTATTTGTCAACTGGCGTGTGGAATGCAGATGCCAGTACGTTTTTGGAAATGAGGCCAACAAACTCTGAAAAGAAATTGGATGTGGAGTTCTGTTAGGAAAAGGAAACTTTTTTGCTCAAAACTTTTTATTTCTCTACCTTTTTAATAAAAGCTGGCAGTGCTGTTCTTGGTTGTAGTGTGTTCATTTTGAAAGGAAAAAGTTCCTTCTGAAGTGAGAACATGATATTGATTTACTTTTTTTCTTGTGTAGTTTCATGTATATCAGAACTACATTACATATGTCCATACTGTCATTTTTTACACATCCTTTAATGCTGAGCAGCAAGTTCTCATTCTTGACTCTTTTCGAATGCATGTATAAGCAACCTTGATTTGTATCAAAGTTTATGTACAGCCCATTTACAATCAATTTATGTACATTATATTTGTTTTACCACCTTTCAATAGTTTATTGTCTACCTCTTATGTTTTGAAACCTGATATGATATTTCGAAGTTTAGTTGTTGTTGTTTTCTTTTTCAAATCTAGGAATTGTATTTCAGTTTGCCATAATGTTTCCAATTACAATTGGTTCTATAACTGGCTATCAAGAGTAATTGAAAGTTCAGGAAATTTTTACCATGGTCTCTCTTATCTCTCTCTCTCTCTACATATATATATATATATACACACATATATACATATATATATATATACACATATATGTGTGTGTGTGTGTGTGTATGTGTGTGTGTACACATACATACATACAAAGAAAAAAAAACAAACAACAATTTGTGTCTGTCCGTGTGACTGTGAGAGAGAGAAAGAGAGAGATGCACTTGTCTGTCTGCTTTCACGATGATAGTCTCTGAAAGGAAAATGGAAGGGTGCATTTTCCTTACTTATAAACTTTTGAATGCTAAAACTATTTGCAAACATTCCAGCATTGTCGTGCTGACTCTGTACCTCTCCGTCTCTGTTATTGTTGCTCATGTCTCAGACACAGGAGACTGTAGGGCAATATGGAGGTCTGTCATGACACAGAGGAGGTGTTCTCCTGTCCTCAGACAGTGTAGACACAGTGTGGAGGTCTGTCATGATACAGAGGAGGTGTTCTCCTGTCCTCAGATAGTGTAGACACAGTGTAGTGCAATGTGGAGGTCTGTCATGACATGGGGGAGGTGTTCTCCTGTCCTCAGTCAGTGTAGACACTGTGTAGTGCAATGTGGAGGTCTGTCATGACATGGGGGAGGTGTTCTCCTGTCCTCAGTCAGTGTAGACACTGTGTAGTGCAATGTGGAGGTCTGTCATGACACAGAGGAGGTGTCTCTCCTGTCCTCAGACAGTGTAGACACAGTGTAGGGCAATGTGGAGGTCTGTCATGACATGGGGGAGGTGTTCTCCTGTCCTCAGTCAGTGTAGACACTGTGTAGTGCAATGTGGAGGCCTGTCATGATACAGAGGAGGTGTTCTCCTGTCCTCAGACAGTGTAGAGACAGTGTAGGGCAATGTGGAGGTCTGTCATGACATGGGGGAGGTGTTCTCCTGTCCTCAGACAGTGTAGACACAGTGTGGAGGTCTGTCATGACACAGAGGAGGTGTTCTCCTGTCCTCAGACAGTGTAGACACAGTGTGGAGGTCTGTCATGACACAGAGGAGGTGTTCTCCTGTCCTCAGTCAGGGTAGACACTGTGTAGGGCAATGTGGAGGTCTGTCATGACATGGGGGAGGTGTTCTCTTGTCCTCAGACAGTGTAGACACCGTGTAGGGCAATGTGAAGGTTTGTCATGACATTGGGGAGGTGTTCTCCTGTCCACAGTTACAGGAGTCACAAGGTAGGACTAAATAAGCAGAAATTTTCCTGAGTATTCTGCGTAAGGGCCATATAACATTAATTCTTAAGTATGTACATATGTATGTATGTATATGGGCAACAAGGCCTTTACAGATATGTATGTACATACATATGTATGTATATATATATGGGACAACAAGCCTACATGCAGAATACTTCCCAAAATGTTGTTCAGTTCATATTTCCATATTTCTTTGCTCAACATTAACCATGACAGATACACTTATCTATGGCAACATTGCAGTGGTAAACACAGATTTCACATCGAACTGTCAACATACATACATACACTCTCACACACACACACACACACACACA
>JADBJO010002352.1:237500-240000 GCA_016801955.1 Conus betulinus
CATCGGTGTGATGTGGAGGTGCTGATGACATAGGTGTCATGTGGATGTGCTGATGACATGGGTGTGATGTGGAGGTACTGATGACATGGGTGCCATGTGGATATGCTGATGACATGTGTGCCATGTGGATGTGCTGATGACATAGGTGTCATATGGATGTGCTGATGACATGGGTGTGATGTGGAGGTGCTGATGACATAGGTGTCATGTGGAGGTGCTGATGACATGAGTGTCATGTGGAGGTGCTGATGACATGGGTGTGATGTGGAGGTGCTGATGACATGGGTGTCATGTGGATGTGCTTATGACATGTGTGTCATGTTAATGTGCTGATGACAAGGGTGTCATGTGAGTGTACTGATGATGTGGGTGTCATATGAATGCACTGATGAGATGAGAGTCAAATGCTCATGACTGTGTGTCATGTGTATATGCTGATGAGATGAGTGTCATGATGGATGTACTGATGACATGGCATCCTTTGGATGTGCTGATGATGTGGAACGTCTTGTAGATGTGTTAATGACAATATGGGTGTCATGTAGGTCTGCTGATGACAACATGGCTGTCATGTGGGAGTGGTGATGATGCAGATGTCATGTGGGCTACCAGTGTGCTGATTACATGAATATTGTGCGGCTGACTTCTGTCTGTGTCGTGCAGATTGAGACAGACAGTCCCTGCCAGGAGAAACCATGCTGCTGATTTTATACATCAACTGAATGTCTAAGAATTCTTGCATAATATTTGAATGTCTTTGAAGTTCATGGTCATTAATTGAAGATCTGTTCAAATTCATGCACATTCAAACGATCAGTTCATACAGAATCAACTGAACATCTGTAAAACTTGGTGCACAGTCAGTAAACATCAACAGAATTTTGTACTGTGCATCAGCACTCATCTGTTAATCTTCAAGCGCATCAGCTGTGCATCTGTTACTATAGTACCACTCGCTCCATCTGCAAGCAAAATCATATCATGGCTCGCAGTTTTCAATCTGTTGTCGCCCAAAACATAATGAACATCTGCTTCCTATCATTAGCAAGGCTGAAGGCACCACTGCTCCCCAATAGTTTGTTTGGGTTTGTTGTTTTTTTTATGTGTGTGCCATATTTTCCATCATCTGCCTTTTCAAATGAAAGAAAAAGAAATGATTGGCTTTAGCAAAGGAAAGAGGAACTTAATTAGCATGTGCAGATAGCAGGCTTGGCATAATGATCATCAGGGTTGTCAGGGTAGTCTCCACAGTCCTAACTTATGTACCATGTGGTTTTCACATGTCTTGCCAGGGTACATATGGTTCATATGCTTGTCGACAATGTCACATTGTTTGGGATGTTGAATACTTTTGTTAAAACATCAGCACTGTCTGTGGACATCTTTTGTCCTATGTCATGTCCGAATACTGCCTGAAGCTAACATCACACATCTGCCCTTTTTCTTCCTTTTTTATTTTTTCGTGTGTGAAGGAAGGAGGAGTAGGAGGGGCATTGTGGAATTAGTGGGGAAGGTAAGTTTTTTTTTTTTTTTCATTGCGTTCATGAATGTTTTGAGAAGTGTACAGTTTCATCCTAGCCATGGGAATGATGATTAGAAAGATAATATCGTTTACCTTTTGACAAACGCTTGCCCTCTTCTCGCTTCCAAAAAAATATTGTCAACTACTACACTTTTCAACTCTCTTCTTTGAAGGAAGTATTTGTATGTGCTGCGGCTATGCAAGTCAACATAAAGTTTTGGTTTTTGTACTTGAAAATTTGCTGTTTTGATTCAATAAACAGAAAAGTACACATCATGTGTTTGAATTTGTGCTCAATGAAATCAGTGCCATGGCATTACTTGAGTTCTTTTTTTTATTGTATTCACATTTGTGAGAGACAGAGGGAGAATGTGTGTGTGTGTGTGTGGTGTTCAAATTTTGGAACAAAATCATACACAGAATTGCAAATAGTGGCAAGTCAACTAGGATTACCACACTGCTGTTACTATCAAAATTATAGACAATTCCAAAAGGATGATACAACAGACTGAGCAGAATACCAACAGGTGTCATTTGCTGGTTTTATGTACCAGTTGCAAGAAATTGGCAAATCATGTACACGGATACCTCTGCAAGAGACAGAGACAGAAAACAATGTTTAAGCATCCCAGTATCTAATTCAGATTCCTATGATCGATCCTTTCCAGTTTCCCAGATAGACTATGGCATGTATGTGTGGATTAGTTCCCCCCCCCCCCCTCCCCCCCCTATATGCAGCAACACATCTGATAAACTATGAAACCATGGTGCGATGAGTTTACAGGCACAGCCCAAATTTTTCTAGGCATATTAGCTTTGTTCCATTCTTAGCACTTGGAATATGTTGCCCATCACCTTTCCCGTGACTTCAATGTTGAGGTCATCATATCAGCAAATTACTGAGTGGTGTCTGACATGCAGGAGAGAAGAAAGATCCCACTCAGTCATCTGTATGTGCATGCCTATGTCGGTTTCCAC
>JADBJO010002352.1:242500-247500 GCA_016801955.1 Conus betulinus
ACACACACACACACACACACACACACACACACACACACACACCACACTTACACACACACACACACACACACACACACACACACACACCACACCACACCACACCACACCACACTTACACACACACACACACACACACACACACACACACACACACACACACACACACACACACACACACACACACACACACACACACACACACACACACACACACACACACACACACACACACACACACACACACACACACACACATTTTTCTGTGATTTTTCGTCGTTTCACTGAATTAAAAAAAAAAGAAAAATTTTATGAATGGCTTGATGTAAAAAAAAAAAAAAGCAGATTTATTGTTTATTCAATGTTCCATCTGAAAATAAATTTTTGACTTTGAATTTTTACATTACATGCATACACACACACATGCTAACAAACATACATCATCAAATATATGTGCACACATACTTCTTTAATGACTTAAGCATCTGTACAGCATTGATTGTGATTAGACTAATGTCAAAATACCTGCAAACAGCATGATTTTCCATGTTTCCATCAAAATATCATTTGGATTTGCATCACACATGTTTTCTTCAATTCTCCTTTCTTTCTTTCTTTCTGCGTACTCAGGCTGATACTCCTGTGGACACTCCCTGTATAGACAGGCAGTGGAGTTTTGTGTGTATGACTTTTTTTATCCCACCATTAAGGCAGCCATACTCCATCTTCGGGGAAGGTGCATGCTATGTGTAACGTGTCATCCATATCACACCAAAACTGGCCTTCTTTTCCGAAAGTTGGTGATGGGATTTTACGTGTGTGCAAGATGTTATGCGTGTGTTCACACACGGAACCTCGGTTTATAGTCTCATTCGAAAGGGCTATATGGGGAATGGAGTCAGAACCAATGTTAACTATGAGGGGAAATCCCCCTGTACCGAAATTCGAACCCGCAACCCCAGGATCAAGAGTCCGGTGCTCTACCAGCTGAGCTATTCCAGCCCCCTTCCATTGTCCTAAGTCTGATGATATACAAATTAAGCATTTGTAGATTTTGTCAGTGTTCAACTCCCACTTACTGATCAAGTGAATGACAGCATTGCTTTGTTCAGGAAACCAAGATGCAAGTTATAAACTTGGTCAGGTCGACCATGACTAGTGTTTCATCTGGGAAAAAAGAAAATGAATGGTAGAAATAGTAGGATTCTGACTGGGGCTTGAAAACAAATATTCATTGCGGTACAAAAATAAAGTCGAAAAGAAAAGCAACTTGTCAAATGTGTATTATGAGATGCTTCATGATAATAGGGTGGTACTCAAACCATTGGCAAATTACACACATATACATTCAGGCCTACATACTCTACATTGCCATCAAATTAACCCCCTTGTCCTGAACAAAGCATACCATATTTACTGTAAATTTGACGTGGACGAACGTGACTTAAAAAAAAAAAAATATATAGATAGTACCCCATTTTGTCTGACCTTTTAAGTTCAGAAAAGTGATACGACAGTTTGGGTGTTGTTGCTTAATTAAAGTTTTTAGATAGAAGAAGTTTAATACCTATGCATACCAAACGTCAAGCCCATGGATTGAAACGGACTTGTGAGAACAGGCATAATGACCAGCAATGAATGGTAGAGATAGTAAAGAATAGTAATCAAGTTGATCTTGACTGTGTGGTTTTGTAATTTGAACCCATAGATACTCACTATTTGGTAGGAGGCATCCAGGATTAAAAAAAAAAAAAAAAAAAAAAAAATCCGGCAAATAAATGCTATTGATAGGCACTGAACCCATAACCTGTTAGCCTGCAAGTCTGTGATGCCAAGTCCTACAACTGACAGCAGTCCTTATCATCCTTTTAATTCTTTTGAGCATCCTGCAGGCATCCTGCAGGGAATCTTTCAGCAGTTTAACTCACTACAAGGCCATCATGTTCCAGTCATGTTAGTGGCAGGAGATTAGTCAGATAATACAAAATTTTACGTGAATGATAGCGATG
Organism: Conus betulinus; assembly: GCA_016801955.1. Classification (NCBI taxonomy): domain Eukaryota; kingdom Metazoa; phylum Mollusca; class Gastropoda; order Neogastropoda; family Conidae; genus Conus; species Conus betulinus. Next base: position 244,507 of record JADBJO010002352.1, read on the forward strand.
ATCATTCAAAAAATAGGTGTTAATGAATTTTTGTGAAAAATCGTAATAAGCAATTTCAGAGTAAGCATTCATCCCTTCCTGTGTCACATGGATTGTGTGATAGCAATTCAGTGACAGTAATTTTCATTGGCTGATGTGAAGAGAGCCAGCCCATGCCTTACACCAGGCTACAAGGGACAAGGATAAACTTGAGTAAACGATTTTTATAGAAGACCCTTTTCAACTCTGTCAAACAAACGCAGTATGATTGTTTTGTATAAGAAAGAATAATGGTTACCACAAGGATAGACATCAGTGAATGATTATTACGGAAGACCTTTTTCAACTGCATCAGACTAACACGCTATAATTATTCTGAATAAAAAAACAAGAAGGTTACCGCAAGGATCACCTATCATCACCTGTCCTGAAGTTTTGAACCACACAAGACTGTGGGGGCACCACAGAAGACTTTGCAACCAGCTTTGTTCATTCCTCCTGGGTCTTGGGCGCTTTTAGGCAGTTGCTGAGTTGAGACCAGTCCATGCACTGATGTTGTCTTCCCATTTATTTCTCGTCTTTCTTTTTGTACCTCGTCACACTGTACATTGTAAAATGGTTTTGGCAATCCTGTTGATATGTATATGACTATACCATCTCATTTTCCTTCTTTTCACTATGGACAACAGGCCTTCGTATGGTCCAGTGGCTTGCTTTACTGTGGTTTAGCCCTCCAAGTTGGTAATGTGGTCTTTGTATGAGATGCCAAGGACCTTTATCAAGGAGATAAAGAAGCATCTCATCTTTAATGTCTGAACCCTTCTCTCAAGTTCAGCCATCCGAGTCCACATTTCACAAGAATGGAGAAATATGGCAATGACCAGGGAGAGCATCAGTCTGATCTTTGAATGAATGTGATGTTTTTGTCATTCCAGATGGGTCTTAGTCTAGCTAACGCCGCCGCTGTCGTTTGTGTGCAACTTTGGAAAGGCGCTTCAGATTTTGATCCCTCATCTTAAACGATTGCCCCGAGGTACTTCAAGCTCTGAACTGTCTCCAGTTTTTCTCTCTTGATAGTGACGTTAGCTCTGGTGCCGTTGGTGTTGTTGGTCATGTGTTTTGTGTTGTTGGCGCTGATCTCCATGCTGAATGCTGCAGAACAATCATCATTTGTAGACTTTGGTTGATCACAGTTATTCTGTGCATGAAACCACAATTTCACACTAACTCAAACCCGCAATGTTGAACTCAGACGCCAGAGTGGTCAGTCATGTAGCACACTGGGCTGTAGCTGAATGCGCTTTGAAGATCCCTAAATACTGAGAAGACCTGCTTTCAGTTTCAAAAAAATGTCTGAAATTGTGTGTTTGAAACTTGGGCACCCATCAAAAGATAACACTAGTATATTAGTATTCTAACTGCCCAGGTGGTGTTGACAGTATCATGTGCATTGGTAGGATGATCCCTGTCTACCCAGATCATCGGAGGTGGGTGTGTGCCAACATTAAACCTGAACTAACCACACAGAAGGCTGAAGCGCAAGCGTTTGTGATTGACATCATGGGACAGAGGAGAAAAGCAAGATTGATGACCTGGCATCCCAGAGGAGAGCTGCCCTGTGTAGCTATTGATCCCTGGGAAGTAGTCACTGTCAACATGACCCACAATGCTGTGCAATGCACAACAACATCTCATCAGGGCTGCCTGCTCTTTGATGCCAGTGTTGGCGCTGGCAGAGTTGACAGCAGCCTTATATAGCACCAAGAGGCTAGAGACTGTGTGTGTGTGTGTGTGTGTGTGTGTGTGTGTGTGTGTGTGTGTGTGTGTGTGAGAGAGAGAGAGAGAGAGAGAGCAGCAGCAGAGGGAAAGGGGAAACCAGGTGCGAGGTGGATAGTGGATGGGGGCATAGGGGTGAACATAGGGGCCCAACACTTATCAAAACAAAAAAGTTTTTGTTGTCAATGTCAACTTATTCAACAACAAAAGAACAAAGTTTTATTGTCAATGTCAGCACCAGGATATTTTCCTCCCTCAAATCCTCTTCATAATGGTTCAGCTGAAAAAATATTTTCAGGTCAAATAAAAGCAAGAGGCATTTTTTTTTGTAGAATCTTGGATGAGGACTTGGCTATGGGCGAAGGTGCCTTACAGTCTGTGCAGATTTCAGTTTTTGTGCAGTGTCTGTAGTGTGAGCTGTTTATTTCACTGGAATGGCCCTCTGCTGGGTCCTGTGTCATCTGTCGTGATCAGCTGGTCTGTGGATTGATCTGTGATAATGACAGGGGTCTCTTCCTTTATGTGTCTCTTCTTCTGGAACCATCAGCATATTGTCATAAACTTATATAAACTAATGTCAATGCTGATGCATAAACTTATATAAAATAACATCAGCCCAGAATCATGAAATGATATAAACTAATGTCAGTGCTGATTCATGAAATGATATAAACTGATGTCAGTGCTGATTCATGAAATGATATAAACTAATGTCAGTGCTGATTTATGAAATGATATAAATTGGTGTCAGTGCTGATTCATGAAATGATGAAAATAAACTGGTGTCAGTGCTGATTGCTAGTTTTTGGATTTCAGTGTACTGTGTAGGTTGAACATTTTTTGTTCACAAAATGTCCTACCTCTGTGTCACTTGTTACTTAACTGAAAATATAGGTGAACTGAGTAGATTTATGTTATATAGTGGTATTTGCTGCTGCTGCTGCTGCTGCTGATACAATGTAGTGTTTTTACAACTGTATTGAGTGACATTACTCTGATTGATTGCAATGCTGCTTTGAGTTCATGAATATTTAACAGGGTCAAAACATGAAATTACTATTGTTAAAAGGCTGTACTTGATTAATCATCAGGTAATTTAGTGCATTCAAATACTCAATGTTTTGAGCTGTTTGATCGCAAGAGACGTGAAAAGGAATGTTGAAATAATATCTATAAGTCACTGGAAAGCATTTAGGGATTCTATGCTGTTTTCAGGATTAATATCAGCATTGACAGAAT
>JADBJO010002352.1:250000-260000 GCA_016801955.1 Conus betulinus
GATGATGACCAGTACAGCTGGCCTGCTGAGGATGGAAGCAGATCCAAGCAACTGCGATGTGGGTTTGAACTATTGAGGATGAAGCGAGTGATCAGAACATGACTGTGATTAGTGCGAAGTACTCTGGATGAAAATGATGCTGTGGCTGTGAAGAATTGAGGACGCAGAAAACTTGGCTGTGGAATGGCTGTGAACTATGGAGGATGTGAAGTGTGTTTAGGGTGAACACCTGTGACTCTGGTGTCCTGTGAAGTGTTGAGGGTGAACACCTGTGACTCTGGTGTCCTGTGAAGTGTTGAGGATGAACACCTGTGACTGGTGACTCTGGTGAGGGTGAACACCTGTGACTGGTGTCCTGTGAAGTGTTGAGGGTGAACACCTGTGACTCTGGTGTCCTGTGAAGTGTTGAGGATGAACACCTGTGACTCTGGTGTCTTGTGAAGTGTTGAGGATGAAAAATTGTGATATGTACCTTTGAAATAATGAGGGACAAAAATTGTGACGTGGCTTAGAAGTCTTGAGGGTGAAAAATTGTGAAAGTGCCTTCAAAATAATGAGGGTCTAAATATTGTGATGTGGATGTGAAGTACTCTGATGTGTCTGTGAACGATCGAGGATGAAAAATTATGATGCGCCTTTAAATGAGCATGGTCATCAGAACAAGACTGTGGAGTACTGAGGATGAAAATGGTGACGCGGCTGTGAAGTATTCAGGGCGGAACTTGTGATGTGGCTCTGAAGTCTGAGGATGAAAATCGAAGCGTTCGACATCCGCTTTGACAGCGAAGATGCTGTCTTCACCGCCGGGCAGAACATTACTGGCACCGTCATCGTCAGGTTGTCGAAGCCCACACACATTGTCAGTAAGTGACCTAGCATCCTGAAAAAAAAAAAAACCCAAGTTTTTAGTATGTTTTTGCTGTCCTGTCTTTTGTGCTCCCGCTGCTGCCAGCTCGATGGCATGCACTGCTTATTTCAAATTTCTCCCAAGGATGCGCAGCCACACTCTTGATGACTCAGAGGAACCTGTCGTGACCACCTCTAGAAATTCATGAAAATTGTGGTTTAGATGATAGAGATCTCTCTATGGAGAGGTTACCTGATCGATATGTAAAGACAGAGAAGAATCACATCCTCAAAAAAAATGGGGCAAAAAAGCCATTAAGGGATAGGGAGGGAGACCATTGGGAGGTGAGAGTAGTGTCTACATACAAAAAAAAAGTCCCCCCCTCCCCCCTCTCAGACAAACAAACTGCTAAGGTAATGTTGCTTATGGCCCAGCCGACGCAAAGGGTCATATCAGGGCTGCTGAAAGCTGCTGAGTGAGTCAGCTATACTCGTCAGTAGAAGACATAGTGCTTTTTATAGAGGTATGTTGAACATGAACATTCAGCAGGGGACATACATCGTGCTTTTTTATAGAGGTATATTGAACATGAACATTCAGTAGGGGACATAGTGCTTTTATAGAGGTATGTGGAACTGATGCTTTTCAATAGGGGACATACATAGTGCTTTTATAGAGGTATTTGAACATGAACATTCAGTAGGGGACATATAGTGCTTTTATATAGAGGTATGTTGAACACGAACATTCAGTAGGGGACATAGATAGAGCTTTTATAGAGGAATGTTGAACATGAACATTCAGTAGGGGGACATAGTGCTTTTATAGAGTATGTTGAACATGAACATTCAGTAGGGGACATACATAGTGCTTTTATAGAGTATGTTGAATATGAACATTCAGTAGGGGACATAGTGCTTTTATAGAGGTATGTCGAACATGAACATTCAGTAGGGGACATACATAGAGCTTTATAGAGGAATGTTGAACATGAACATTCAGTAGGGGACATAGTGCTTTTATAGAGGTATGTTGAACGTGAACATTCAGTAGGGGACATAGTGCTTTTATAGAGGTACCTTGAACATGAACATTCTGTAGGGGACATGGAGCTTTTATAGAGGTATGTTGAACATGAACATTCAGTAGGGGACATAGAGCTTTTATAGAGGTATGTTGAACATGAACATTCAGTGGGGGACATAGTGCTTTTTATAGAGGTATGCTGAAAATTAACATTCAGTAGGGGACATAGAGCTTTTATAGAGGTATGTTGAACATGAACATTCAGTAGGGGACATAGAGCTTTTATAGAGGTATGTTGAACATGAACATTCAGTAGGGGACATAGAGCTTTTATAGAGGTATGTTGAACATGAACATTCAGTAGGGGACTTAGAGCTTTTATAGAGGTATGTTGAACATGAACATTCAGTAGGGGACATAGAGCTTTTATAGAGGGTATGTTTGAACATGAACTTTCAGTAGGGGACATAGAGCTTTTATAGAGGTATGTTGAACATGAACTTTCTGTAGGAGACGTAATGCTTTTTTATAGAGGTATGTTGAACATGAACATTCAGTAGGGGACATAGCTTTTATAGAGGTATGTTGAACATGACCATTCAGTAGGGGACATAGTGCTTGTAGGTACGTTGAACATGAACATTCAGTTGGGGGCATAGTGCTTTTAGGTATGTTGAACATGAACAGACACATTTATCTTGACGTCACTAAAGCTTCTCAGCCTTAGCGCACTGTGTCCTTTGCTGTTGGTTACCTGCTTTGATACAGTCTTTGGTAGCTGTTAGTGCCAGAAGTCCTGCAGGAAGAGCCCTGGTGTGGATGTGCATGGGTGATTGGGGATGAGCAGTATGTATGATCATCACCGACTGGGCACAAGGATAGGACGAAAAAAAGGCCCTCCAGTGTGAAAAAAAAGCAACAATGCAGTTTTTTTTTTTTTTTTTAATGCTGTAAATCTGAAAGAAATTGGTTCTCAGCAGAACATCACTTCTGTTACCAGAACACATCTGTGTTAACCACAAGTAGGTATGTCAAGGTTCTGTAACTCTTCTGTGATACAGTTAACGGTGTTCTTGTGATCGTCAAAAATCAATATTTCCCAGCATCTTTGTCTTCTGTGTGGTATCTCTTACATGATGCATGTGACTTATTGATTGATAATTAATACTGTAGACGCTGTCCTGTTAATGATGTCGCTGCTCAACCAGATTATGGCCGTGCTTGTTGCCGCACATGACAAGATATTTTTAGTAGAGGCTGTGTTGTGCCGTGCAGATATCAGTGTAAAATTTGAAGGGCGAGCCAAATCGTCCTGGGAGGTGACGGGCAGTGACAGCAAGAAGCATTACGGGCCTATGAGACTTACATCGATGAAAATGTCACCTTATACAACACAGAGGGTGAGTACAGCTAACCTTTGTGCCTCCATTGGAGAGGTTGTGTTTTCGCATGTGTCTGTTGGTTTGTTTAACTTTCAGCAAGAGTGTCCAAAGACTGCCGACCTGTCTTTCATGAAACTTTGTGGAAAGATGGGGAAAAAAGCCCAAGGATAAACCCTTGAAATGTTGTTGTGGATTTGGATCAGGAGAGGGTTCAAGGTCTTTTTTTTTGTGACTTTCTGTTACACTTAATCACACTGCAAGATCGCTTTGAAAAAAAAAAGAAAATTGTCAGTTTTTTTTTCAAGAATTGCATGGATCACAGTGTGAAAAAAAAAGCTTTTTGTCGATATCATATCTGCAAACTTGTCAGATTTGGTGCTGATCAGGACTATGATGGGATCCTAAGAGCACAATAACATTCATAACAATGGAAAGGTGGTGGTGGTGTGGTGGTGTACTAGATGTATTCACTGATTGCATAGTGATAATTGAGCTAGAAAGCTGCAGCTACGACCAAATGTTGCTGAGATACAACAAGCTTTCAGTTTGAACAGAAAGTTTACATGCTGTTGGGCAGTGGGCTAGCATCACAGATTCCAGGCTGGCAGGTCACGGGTTCGATTCCCATTTGGGCTATTTCTTTTTGGGACTTTTCAGCCCCTGACTGGCTCATACGCAGAGTTGAGTTTGCTCTGGGCTCACTGGAAGACGGAAACCACAGTTACATTTCATTCACTTAACGGATGTGTCTCTGAGAGTATTAATCAGTTTCCCTGACCAACACTGCAGGTGTTTGCATCTCTTGGGCCTGGTTGATGTCTAGATGTATTATGAAAGTAGGGGTAGTTTACTGCCCTGTCATGCAGTCATAGACCAGAATGGAAACACCGCAGCATCATCTTTATTATCTTCATTTTCGTCAATTAGCATTATGCCATGTTCTCATGGTGACCTCTGTTATGATTTCCTCTCCGGGGCCCGGAGTAGCTCAGTTGGTAGAGCGCTGGTCACTCGTAATCCAAGGGTTGCGGTTCAAATCTCCGCCAGCCCATTTCGGTACAGGGGGATTTTTCTGTCAGAGTTAACATTAATTCTGACTCCATTTCCCATACAGTCCTTTGATTTGAGACTATAAACCGAGGTTCTGTGTGTGAATGCACGCATAGTGAATGCACGCATAACACATCTTGCACACATGTAAAATTCCATCACCAACTTTCAGAAGAGAAGGCCCGTTTGGCCGTTCGTATGGATGACATGTTACACATAGCATGCACCTTACCTGAAGATGGAGTATGGCTGCCCCCGATATGGCAGGATAAAAAACGGTCATACACACAAAAAACTCCTTCCCTTTCTTAGGTAGATGGGATTAACACTTGCCTGTCCATATAGGGAGTCTCTGCAGGAGTATCAGCCTGCGTAGGCAGAAGAAGAAGAAGATTTCCTCTCCTATACCCTTGGTAAGTTTGTGTCAGTGCCATGGCTATTGACAAGTCCACTGTGACTGTTGCCGGAGGCACATGGTGGTGGCCTTTGATGGGGGACGCTCACTCCTGCTGGCTCCATGACTATGATTATTATCGTCGTCAGTAGGGGGCAAGCTTAGCAGAAGCTGTCTTGCATACACTGGATCACAACAGACCCCACTGAATGGCGCCAAATTGATTCGGCAGTCATGCAGTGTCTCCTGTGGTGGGTTGCCTCATGATGATATTGACTGCTTCCTTCGGAATAAGTCAGGGTGCGGCCATGACTATGCAGCTGGAATGAGCGGCACCGGGGCGATGTCATCGAAATGGCATCAAAGAGGACACAGCAAAAAAAAAAAAAAAAAAAAAAAAAAAAAGGGGAAAAAAAGCATCTATAATTATTTAGGAGATATATTGAGAGAGATATAGATTCCTGCAGATTTTGATTAGTTAGAAGGAATCTTTGACCTTCTGGCTATCCATCATTTGGTCAGCAGAACTTTTTTCAGAACTTCCTTGCAGTGAGCAAGGATATCTTTTATCTCTAGATACAATGCAGCCCTGTTAAGTTGGACTTAACAGCCTGAGTACAGACTGCTAATGTTGTTGTAGACATGTGGAGGTTCTGAGATTATTACTCAGTTTTAGGAATGGTTTGATACATTTTGATGTCATCGGAAAGCTACATCAAGATCCAGCAAGCTTCATGTCAGATTTGATCCTGGTTTTACGTCGTTGAAAGTGGTGCCTTGATTGTACCTTTTATGGCCAACATCTAGATCTTGCATGTGTACATGATTTTTTTTCCAGTTCTGACATGCTTCTTCAGCTGTTGTTTATTTAGGGGAAGTATTGGTTTACATTGGTCAGCAAATTTCTGTTGTCCCCTGAAATCTGTGTTGCGTGACCTCTTTTTTTGTCTCAGAACCTCTTTTAGTGCCGCTACAAAAATTTTTCTGTTTTGTTTTTTTGCTTTCGTTTTTTTTTTTGTTTTTTTTTTTTGAGTTTTCAGTATGATGTATAATTTATTTTCTGACTTGCATATTTAGTTCACCTGCATTTTCTTAACACTATGAATCAAGGTGACGCTCATTAAATGTTGTCCTTTGACAGGTCATGGAAAGAATGGCATTACAACAGGATGGAGACGATCATTAGACATTGAATATCATCAGTTTGAAAGTTTTCCATCCACCATAATGCTGTGGTTAGGGCAGTGTATTACACTTTACAGGCTGAGAGTTCAGGGGTTCAGGACCTATCAGAGGCATGTTTTTGTGTGGTAATTCAGTTCTGGCTAACTTTTGCCCAGTGTTGTTTAGTATTGGCTCAGAAAAGAAACCTCAAACCACACACATGAGTTTCTTCCATTAATCTGATGCGCGTCTCTGAGACAGACTCAGGGTTGTTCAACTTTTCAGACCAACACTGCAGGAGTCCGAATCTCTCAGGCCTGGTTGATGCCAGGATACACCATGAAAGAAAGCACAGATTACAACCCTGTCTTTTAGTCTCAGACTAGTAAGGAATTCCACAGTATCAACTTCTTCATGCCGGTTGATAAGCTTAAAGAAGAAAGGAAGGAAGAAAAAGTGACCAAAACAACTATGTAGTAAGTAAGTAAACAAACAAATAAATAGCCCACATAGTGCCGTAGTTACCATCACAGGCTTGCTGGTTTGGAAGTCGTGAGTTTGAGTCCTATCACAGTCATATCAGTGTGATTGTTTTGGCTGAAAGGAATTTGACTTTGACGAGGTGAAACCCAGATATGGTCACTCACAGTCTGCTGGGCTAGAACAACATGAAGTGATTGTGATTTTGTGGTGGAGGTGAGCTACCCAGAGGAGAGGAGAAGCTAAGTGCTCAAATGGGGAGACAGAAACCAGGACCACGCAGGAGAGTGTCATCCATTTGTGGATGCATCTCTGAGAGCGTTGCTCAAATTTCCAGACCAAACCTGCAGGTTTGTGTATCTTTTAGGCCTGGTTGACGTGGGATTTATTTTGTGAAAGTAGTATACAATACCGCCCTGTCACGTCTCCTCTGACCCAAAAGGAGCTTTGTGACATGATATTTTTCAGCCTCATCTTCATAACTCATCATAAAGAAAAAGGCAAACTATATTGCCTTTCTTACCCTGCTCTCATGGTGACCTTTTCTTCACCTTGTCCCTGCCTGAGGTCGGTATATGTGTCAGCGTTGTTAGGTATTCAAGAGTTAACTTCATGGGGAATGTTCATGGATCAGTGCGGTGCTGCACTGCATGGGAGGGATGTTTGCACTAGCTCTGTGACTAAGCTGGTGTGGCTGTCAATACGGGGCTAAGTAGGTGGTGTGTCCTGGGTATGCTGGATCAGCACAGGTGCCGGTGAACGTCATCGTAGGGTCTCTGAAGCAGTGCGGTGTCTCCTGTAGAGGCAGCCTCAGGACAGCCTCAAATGGGCAGGTGACAGGGCCACCATGGTGTGACAGTGTAAGGGAGAGCCAGAACGAATAGCGTGGGAGCAGTCCTGCTCATAGGGACATGGAACATGAGACAGCAGAACATTAATATAAATAAGTAAACAACGAAAAATGAATGAATGAATGAATAAATGAATCAATAAAAAGTTAAATAAATAGATGAATAAATAAACACACATTTTGTACCCATGATAAGAAATGACAGCTAACACAGTTAGAAATGACAGTTCTCACCTCCAGTGTGATAATTTCCCTCATAGACGAGGAGGCTAAGCACCCAGCAGGGTACCACATCTACCCCTTCAACGTGGCCTTACCTGCCAGCATCCCATCCTCATTTGAGGGGCGACGGGGCTACATACGCTACCAGTGCATGGCCTTTCTGGACCGGGGCTGGAAAGGGATGCTGGATTCAGAGATGGATTTCACCGTGATACGCCACCTGGACCTCAACACCATCCAGAATGTTGCAGTAAGTATTCAGAATTTTTTCGTTTCTTACATTGTGACCTAGTTTTCTGCTTCAGTGGACATACCATTTTTTTTCTTCCACTTTTTACCTGTCTCTTTTCTTTATCAGGCTGTTGTATCTCCTAACAGTTATGATGTACAACAAAACAAGTTGAAGATGAGAAGAAATAGGTGTAGACAGATCCATTCACACATGTTGAAAATCAGTTCAAAACGAAAGGAAACAGAAAGATGTGTTTTGGGGGGGTTTTTTTTTTTTCAACAAAGTTGATGGTGTGTCAGAATTCAAGAGACTAGATTGTGAGATCAGTCCAGCCCGAGCTGAAGACTAGCAGAAAATGGACAGTTCAGGAGGCTGTGGACGTGGCAAAGGAGAAGCTCAAGATCAGGGAAAGAACAGGACACACACAAGATAAGGGACAGGGGCTGGGGTCAGCAGAATGGAAATGGTGGTCAAAGGCAAAAGAGAAAGCAAACAGAGACATAGCACTGTAGGAGTTGAAGAAAAGATGAGGACGCCAAGAGAACCCAGAAGGCAATCCAGCAGGGCCAGCAGATGCAGCGGACTACACTGGAGAATGCACTCCAACGAAGCCTCAGCTGGAATGAAGTTCAGCCTGTGGGACCTTTCTGGCTCAGTTTCATTCTCAGATCTGTAGATGACTTCCAGGCCTGAAATGCTCATGCCCTCGAATTCAGACGTGGTGAAATAGGAGAAATCAGATGACGCTGTGTGTCTGGTTTGTCAGGGCAAACAGTGCAACCTGTCCAGGTTGATGCAAAGCACCGCTAACACAGGGAAGGTACACATGGAGACACAATCACGAGTTTCAAGAAATTGCATGTATATGCAGTTAGCTCAGCCAGAGGACACAGTATGCCACCAGAAGCTCTAGCAGTGATATTCAACACAGCAGGGGGCCACAGATCATGGTCTGGTACAGCTGTGGCATCAAGAGCTGGAAAGTTAGGTTTATGGGGATAAAGTAGATGACTGAGAATGCACAGCTGACTTTTCAGAATTGGGAAACCACGCAGAGATCGTCAGGAAGAGTCACATGAAGCCAGATATTGTTCTCCGCCCAAGTTCATCAAAACAAATGATTCTGATTGAACTCACGGTGCCACATAAAAGCAGAACGAAATAAGCTCACAGCCACAAGACTGAGAAGTGATCCATGGCACCTCTTAGTTTCAGCTTCAGCCTCATCCTCAGATCTGTGTATGATTTCCTGCCCGTGAATTCAAACTCTGTGAAATGGGGAGAACCAGATGGCCTTACATGTCTTTTCTGTCAGGGGCAAAACAAACAAATGTACATGTTTTAAGTTTGTGTAAAGCAGCACTAACCCATAGAAGGTATACATGGAGATACAACCCAGCCCAGTAAATATGACAAAGTCAGTGCCATATAACACACATCATTTCAGATTTTCAGTGGTGTTTTATGCCAAGGCGCTGGAAGATTACAAGTTTATTCCTGCCTACAAACAAACAGTTGCAAGCACAAACAGGACTTTTTGGTAAAAATGCAAACAGTCTCACGTTTTTTTTTTATTTTTGGCTCAAGCGCTTCATGAAGTCAGCACAGTTTTTGACCCATGGCTGCTAGCTGGGGTATTTCAAAGTGTGTGCCAACACTTATGTCACAAGACAGAACAAGTTGTGCGTGTGATCTGTGAAATTCCATTCATCAATAAACAACTCGGTGAGGACCCAGCAGTCCTCCCATGATGTGACCTTTCAGCTTGTTCCACTTAACAACAAGGGCATGGTCCCATCAGTTTGTGCTTCTATTTATATCGTTTTACTACGTCGGTCAATGAGAGGGCTTTTTGGGCCTTTCAGCTTTTGCTCCTGTCTACAGCTGTTGACTGCATGTGTCATTGATGAGGGTGGGGATATATTCAGTGTGTGCTCCTGTCTACAGCTGTTGACTGCATGTGTCACTGATGAGGGTGGGGTTCATTATGAAAATAATGAGAAATGTAACAAACCTCAAAACAGTGATTAATGTGACACCTCTGAAAATGGTAAGTAATGAAACAACCCTAAAAACAGTGATCAGTGTAACAACCCTAAAAGCAGTGATCAATGTAACAACCCTAATAAAACAGTGATCAATGTAAACAACCCTAATAAAACAGTGATCAATGTGTAACAACCCTATAAGCAGTGATCATGTAACAACCCTAATAAAACAGTGATCAATGTAACAACCCTAATAAAACAGTGATCAATGTAACAACCCTAAAAGCAGTGATCAATGTAACAACCCTAATAAAACAATGATCAATGTAACAACCCTAAAAGCAGTGATCAATGTAACAACCCTA